>PNEQ01129057.1:0-22949 GCA_003012365.1 Medauroidea extradentata
CCCCCAAATCCTTTTGGATTCACCCCTGGTCACCCATGTATGCATGACTATACAGCTATGTGTTCCAGTAGGACATGCAGGCCGGCTGCAGCAGTAGTGTCAACAACAGGTCCGGGCGGGCGCCGAGTCACCTGCGCCGCTCCGTGCAAGTGCCTCTCTCTCTCTCTCTCCCAGAGCGAGGACCGGAGGAGGGAGGGGAAGAGAGTCTGAGCGGCCCTCTCCCGCCGTCAGTCGATCCGCGGAGGGCGAGCGCTGCGGAGTAGGCGGTGTAGCCGGTCGTTCTTCTCGCCCCGGAGCGTGCGTGGGTTGACCTCCCTCTCTTCCTGCCCTGCACCGTCGTGCGCCGGGAATAGCACATCTCCCGCGTGGGACGAGTGCTGGATGTCACTCCTGCCCTCTGGTTTCGTCCTGGACATCCCGTCCTTCACCCTCGCCCTCCAGTCGTGGAACGAGCGTAAAAAAATAAAGTTGTGTCCGCGCGTGTTTCCTACTTCTTCCCCTGTGGCATAAGGGATTTGCGTGGGCCGCCGGATTGTTTCCTTGTTCCGGCTCGTTTACGTCAGGGACTTCCGGACGTAAATACCGCAGCCGACGACGACGAGCCAACGACGTCAGATTTCGCAAGGTATGGCCTCTCATTCTACATCTTCCTTCTTCGTATATTTGTTGGAAGGGTTCTCACTCCGGGCTGGTGACCATTTTATGTTTTTGTTCATTCTCTATATGTTAGCCGTAACGGAAGAACTTTTGTTCGTCTGTTTTTTTTTTCCTGTCACATTGCGTAAGCCTATCTAAAATAATTCAAAGCCACCTGATTCCGAATGGTTTTGGATTCAGAAAATTTCAACATATTAAATCTGTGGGAAAAAATGCACTAAGCACTTTCCATTTAGAACACTGTTTCCTTCAGGCGCTCTTCCTAAGACGGTTGGGGGGGGGGCAGACGGGGAGGGGTGCCCTTCCGAAGTTTTGTCATTACCCGTTCCACTCTCGTCAAGAAAAAAAATAAAATAATACGGAGAGTATATACTGTATTCTCTCAGCATCCAAGAAAGAAATGGTTGAAAGGAATACTGATCCAAGAGTGATGACATTCCAAGAGTAAATAAGAGAATATTACCAACGGTATTAAGTTATTTAAGCTGCATCCGAATAGTCAGTACATACTCGCTACGCATATAATATTACTAGCACCTGGTACGTACATGTTCAGACTTCTCTGACAATTCATCACCATTTCATTCTAGACTCTGGCGGCAATGTCAGTAACTAACGGAAAATAAAGAAATTGTAAATTGAATCTGAACAGGTTAATATATCATCGTGTTTTACAGAATCGTAACTGAAATATCAAATAATTACTTAAACTTTTCATAGCTGGACTGATAAAATTAGATATGTAATCCGTTTGACATAGTTAAAAATATTATTTTAATAAATACATAATTATTTTCCCGGGAAATATTAACAGGGTTAAAAAATGAAGATCTAATGGCGTGCATTTATTTAGTGTAAAGCTGGAACACATTATGAAAATGTGAACGAATGTTTATTCTGAGGTACTTTATAATCTTCACAAAACACCATAATCAGCTCAAACCGATATGGCGGCCGAAGCTGTTATGTTGAAACACCCGACAAGTTGACCTAAGCATCTTCGTGTACTTGTCAAGTGTACAGCGTCTGTGTACTTTACTGAGAATTCGAACGACGCTAGTATGTACTTGGTGACGACGCTATAGGTGCCAAGTACGGATATGCGTATATTTGAAGAGAAGTGGGATAAAGAATTAATTTGTTGAAACCGTTGCATCCGACATAAGTAACAATTACGGCAGGTAAATTTGCATCTTCCCGCCATTTTTTGACATAGGCACGGACAGCAGCGTAAGTAACAAACGCAGAGCATATATTTGAATGGTTCGGCTGTAAATAATGGTAAGAGACATTCAGAGAGAAACAGTGTTACGAGGCGTAAAATACAGTAAGTGACCTATTTTATTCCTATTAGGAAAGAATTCCCTTTCAATTCAAGACTTGTAATGGAACTCTGAACTAAAAATTCAAGAAGGATGTTACTTACTATGTTTTATACCTGGTAATATTGTTCCTCTCTGAATGTCCCATAACATTATTTACAGCCGAACCCCTCATTTAATCGTACTGAAATGTTGACTTCTAAGGTAACAATAACACATTTATTATTTTTATTATTAGTATTGACAATACGGTCCTTAAAATGGATTGATTTACGGTGAACAGTCTATATAAAGATATGCGGGTTGCTTTTATGTATGGCGTGTTTACTTGTCTACTGAAAACACTCGATTATGGTACTTATATATTGTCTCAATATTAGGTCGAGACACTGGAAATATCGCTAGTTGAACTACCATCCGGCTGGACTGCACAGTCCTGTATACACTATGTCCTCAGATACTTGTACATTGGCCGCGTTCCGTTACTGCTGAAACCACTGAGATTACTGAGTTTACTGCCAGCAGTATCGGGACAGTTTCAGTGTTAGTGGAAATCGCATTTGTCTCACTGAGAATAGTTTCGGAACGATCGGCAATACAGTAATAAAAGAGGTTGTAAATACAAACAACAAATTTAATCAACTAATATAAGAGAACCAGTTTGGCTTGAAATACAATTTATTAAATCGTATTATACCCAAAAACGCGGGTAGTTTACGAGTGCAAGGTCACTCTAACCTATTCTATTAAGTATATATACTTATATACACATAGTTTCGCTGATCTTGTATTACTTTAGTTAGAATGTTGTACACGTCCCACCGTCACAAAAATCCTGTAATTATATCACCTAACCTTCGTAACATCCATAAGTTCTACACTCATTTTTAAAACTCCCGCTATCACTTATTTTACTGACACTACACAACCTCTGCAGCTCCAGTAATCTCAGTAGTCGTCTAGCCTCGCACAGGGAGCTTACACGAAAGCCCGCGAAAACAACTGGTAGTAATCTCAGCAGTTTCGGAACTGCTGCTGACGTTACTGAGATTACTGAATCAGTGAAATCAGCAGCAACGGAACGCGGCCATTGTCTGCTGTGCCAGTTGGTATTTGTTGGTTCAGAATCCTTGAGAATGAATGTTACAAATAGCGTATAACAATCACCAAACTCATGTGTACAGGATTTTGAAATGTAACCTCTCCTCAAATGAATTCGCAAAATATCCGGGTCTCTGGTTATAAGCCACATTCCACAGTAAAGTGTACTATTTTGCTGCGTGAGGCATTTTTACATGCTTTTTTTTAGATGATAGCGGTGGAATTGCCTTTAAAATTACATTTTTTTTAAGGAACAGCAGCAATGATTTATATTGTAGGAAATATTTACTTTACGAATAGTGGCATGTAACTATAACGATATAATTTAAACCTTCATTTAAGTATCCTTTTTTTTTAATACATGCCTATTCTTCTACTGCAGTTTTCAAAACTAAGTGAACTCGTGGTATTGGCACCCACATTATGTGGAATTTTTAAAAGTTTAATGTAATTGTATTATTTGCAAGCATTTCCATTCGAAAGCAAAAACTTATGCTTTAGCCTATATAATTTTCCCAAAGCTTTATACGTAAACCCACATTGCAACTTTTCTCATCTTGCGACTGACCATAAATCGCAAACACATTAATCCACGAATGCAGCTGAAAGCTGTATCTTTGCACGAGGAAAATTGGGTTACAATACCGCTAAGTGACATGGAATGAACTGTGAAAGGTATTTATTTGCTTGTTGAAGGACGGGGTAGGGAAGGGATAAATAAATAATTTGTTACGAATCCAAATAAGAGCGATAGTAAAATTGTAGACGTAATTAATGCCACGTTATGAATACTTACACACGGGACGCATTCCCCTGGAGTTATTATTTTGAAAACCTGAAAATCAAAAATTTTTTTGACTATTGGAGCCGGGAATCGAACCACAGCCGTGCCGACTGCTTGGTGACTTTTTTTTTTTTTTTTCCATTGCTCCATCACTCGTCTTTAAACGACTTTGGTGTATTTTCATTTGAGAAGATGCATGCTGATCGCTTACTGTATCAGGTCATGCTGTTTTGAATATTTATCTACCTGTATTAGGTTAGGGTCACCAACTTTCCAGGAAAAAAATTGTCGCAGTTTGTTTTAGTGCCTTACGCACACACATCTCAATTCAGTGATTGGCTGTTGTAACTCTCGCGTATCTGGGGGTTCGGCCCGCAAATCACAGGAGTTGCAGCAAACGTATTCTGATTGGTGCGGTTAAATGAGAGACGTCACTTCACAAAGACACGATGCCAAAAGCCACGAATCAAAGTTGCGGATGTGCACGTAAAGAAAAATCTAGGACAAAATTTCTTTCACGCAAAGTCTGTGATTTTTAACCCTCACGTTATTGGGATGTATGTACGGTACTTTTGGTAGTGGAAGGAAAATTTCGCAAGTTTTGTGGCCCACAAGAGATATAATTTGCTGTCCTGTGCATACGTTATCCCCGTATATTCATTCATTGTCTGTTGTTCCAGGGAGTAGCAACAAATATACAAATGACTGGGGCTGGAGTGTGGACAGGACAATGGATTATAACGTGGATGTCATTGACCCCTTTACTATATCATGAATCGTTATACACTGAAAAAAGAGTATAGTTGTAGGTACCGTACTTCTGTTAAAATAAGGGCAGCAAAACTGTTCGTTTGTCGGTATCATCTTGACAGTTCATTCAACAATCTGTTCTGTAGAAGTTGCCACCTGGTGTGTAAAAGCAACAAGGCTCTTTGCTTCTTCTGCAAAACAGACTGTCGAAGGAACAATTCATATTGTACCAACAACCAAACTGTTTTGCTATCGGTATTTTAACAGAAGTAATGGTACCTACAACTATACTCTTTCTGCAGTGTACATATTTAATCTACTACATGGAAACATGATTTTATGGACCCAATACCTAATTACAAATTATACATGTGAAACTGTCAAATTACCCTAGATTTATTCTATCTCATTGATAAATTTGCCAGCGTGTATTTGTGCAGGGACGTATATAATTTGTCTGTGCCGATCAGAATATTATTTCTACGATACCTCAGGTCTGTTATTTGAACAACTCGTCATTGACCATGAAGCAGAGTTGCAGGTATGCATGTAAGGCACGGACGCAAACTGGTGCTCAAATATTTTCGCATAAACTCCCAGTCCGTATTCGTTGGCTGCCGCCCCAGTTAATGGCCGGCACGGGAATTGGTGAGTGTGTCATTGCTGGTTTGCTATTGGCCCGGAGTACTCAAGGACGAGTAAAAAAAACGGTGACCTAATCAAGTAGCTCATTTTTTACGGGAGTTCTAAATCTAATTTCGCCTCAAATAGTTTCTTGGAGTTTCCGTATTGCTGGTCATTGTGTCAGTCACATTTGGCGTCGTGCAAGAAATGACCACAGAAAAGTGAAGGCCACGCGGAAGAAATTGAAGCCGATCCGTACGATCCCACTAATGACTATCAGCACCTGCGGACGATCCAGAAATTCCTATTAGTACCTGCAGACGATCCAGTAATGCATATCAGTGCCTGCAGACGAACACGCCGGAACGAAAGACGACTAACAGGTAAAGACCTGAAAATTTTTGCGTTTTCTTTTAGGCGCAAGCTAGGGTTCAAGCAACTATAGGTCAGTATCACGTTCATAATTGGCCGTTGAATTACTCGACACTTCTTGAAAGTATCTGAGCCAATAATAAGACTGTAACTGAATACAGGCTCATTTCACAGTGTCAGCGAGCAGCTAATAAACAACTGCTGTCTGCACGATTACACATATATTCTTGGAGGCTAGCTTACAGGTCAACGAACCCGAGAATTTTTCTGGTATATACTAACAAGAAATGTTCCTCAGCACGCGCTGACCAATCAGAAGAGGCACGAATATTTCGCTTATTTATTCAAGGTTAATAGCACATCAAGAACGTTTACATCACTATCACTTCTGTGATTAGACAGTTATGGCACCCCTTTGACATCTGCAAGTCAGTAATAATTAAAGAAAAATTTCGAGGGGTTAACATGCGCTTGTACGTTAGAAGTCAACTTATATCGTTGTAAATTTACTGTAAGTGCTTTTTGAAACATACCTTTTAATAAATAAATATTCTACTTTGACCAGTGCGAGGAAAATATTGGAAAATCAATACTGCTGCCGTAAAAACTGTACATTTTTGAAAACATTTTTCTTTGCGTCAGACCTACTTAACACTGGTTAATATTTTTTAAAAATTTCTTTGTCACAATAAAATTGATATTGTTGCGAAGAATTTTTTTTTTTTAGATTGCTACTGAATAATACGTTCTTACCGTGCAGCGAGGAATAGCGCCGGTGTAAACCTGTCCCGCATACCAATGTAAAGAAGGACTGCGTGGCGTCTGGACGCAAGTGAACGGCAGTTAAGACGATGACTGGCGTCGCCCCGGGCTCGAACCAGCTTTCCCCACGGCGTGAGAGGTTCCGTCTTCGAGCCTCGTTAGCTGGACTCATCTCTGAAGGTCAGCGTGAAGCCGGCTGCATCTCTTTCTCCTCGCCATCTCGTTACAGGAAAAAAAAAACAAGAAGTTATCAGAGTAAATAGTAAGCCTACTTTCCTCGAAGTGGCTGCAAATTAACATTAAAAGTAAAAATCGGTCTTGTACGTGAAAAAATATGAAATGGTATCTTAATTTACTCTCGTGCTATCTTCTAACTTTGTGGACCTACAGCAATAAAGACTATTAAAATATATTATGTTCAAATAGCCGCCACTTCTAAAATTAGAACGTAATATGAACGATATACACGGAAGTCAGGTCAGACTTACTAAGTAGTAGGATGTGTACCAAATTTGATGATAGATGACATTCGGAAAAATATTTTTTTTTCAGGTATGTCATATTATGATACATACATAAAATGGCTGCCAATTCGAAAATATGAAGACAGCATGAACGAATACACGAAAGTCAAGTTAGCGTACTAAGTTTGATGAAATTCTGTCTGCGGGTTGAACAGTTTTGACGTAACACACACACACATACACATAAAGAGATAGAGAAAGGTGAAATCGTAAGCCTACTTACTCCTTAAAAAATTATGTAATGACAGCTGCGCAATGCCACGTTAATGTTGTGGTGATTCTTAATCTGCAACAACCATCGAGTTCAGACGGCGTGTGTCTTCTTGCTGGATCAACATTCTCGAGATTTATTTCCTTTGATGGGAAATATTTACGAACACATTTCAGGACGAACTGAATTTAAAAAAAAAAGTACGTTTCTGCCACGATTGTAATTGGTCCACGTTTCGTTAAACACGCATTGGGGAACATTTAACTAGCAAGTAAACTGTCCTGTCGTTCCAGGTATGATGCGAAACTGACAGTTCATTAGGACAGCAATCAGTATGTAGACAGTTGAGAATTAGAATGCTTAGTATAGTCCATCTCACATATTTTGAGAGTTCACTTCTTAAAATTGTGGATACTGTAGGCCTACTTTTCCAAGCAATGGAACTGCCAGGCATAGTTCTCAGAAGGGAAATGTGAAAATATGGAAAAGTTACACGAAATCGACTATACAGTGAAGTCTAGCTTGTAGTTCGTTGGACTCGCGATATTTCCTTGTATTTATTTATTCATGATCAGCACAGGAACTTCTCACAGGCAGCCACCTACTCTGGGCGGTTTTGTGCGTCAGAATCAGAAACCTATGAGAGCTAAAATTGTTTTGTAAGAGGTAACTACACTCACAAGTATCGCCTACCAAACTAACAATAATTCATAAAAATAAAAAAGTTATGATTTTATCGCACTTAATAACAATGCGTCGTCGCGACACGTCTTTCCAGGAACAAGAGAGCCGGTGTTCGGCACTACCTGCCCTCCTCCATCACCAGTCCTGGGTGCTGTCTGATGCAACTACCGCTTGTTTCTAGTCCATTGCGCCACGACGGGGAGACTTTCTACTCCTACGGGTACGAAACGCGTTGACAAATTCCCGTCCTCGGGAGGCAGTTTTTTCTCTTGGTCGCCTCCAGGGGAGCGATACAGGAAATGCTGCTGCAACTCTGGCCGCAGGCGGCGACCACTGCTTATCGGAGTCGAGTCGTTGCGCAACCCGGATCCCTCTACTTTCCGTACGTGAGAAGTGATTGGCGAGCGAATCTGCGAATGTGACCTTGATGGGGCTGCTTACCTGAGGCTGTGTTCCAAATAACTTACACTCGTACTCATAGAGGTGATTCGTAGAGATGATGGTTAGAGATGGTGGTTTGTCGAGGAAAATCTTGACTGTTCGCTGGGTTTCAACGCATGTTCAGCTTACCAGAAGATTATTTGCATTAGCTTGTACTTGGAGCTGTTGCCCTATTCGACTGAGCCAATAAGAATCCCGCTATTGTAATATTTGATGTCTGTTATTGGTCTGCAGACATCTACGTTGTGTCAGGCGTGTATCGGCCAATATACATGTCACAAGAAAGTAGTGTTTCCAAGGGTATGTTGGCACAACATTTTTCGCGATATACCATCATCTCTAATGATGGTCTATCGCGAAAATTTTTTGTGCCAGCATACACTTCAAAACGGTGTAGTTTCTCGCAACATGTATGACTGGTGGAGACAGAAAAAATTTGCGGGTTCATTTGCCTGTAGGCTAACCTCCAAGTATCTATGCACTCGAGAAGACATTATCTGCTCACTGGCTGCTCGATGTCTCGGTGATATGGGCCTGCGTTTAGTTATAGGCTGTTAACTATAAAACTGAGCAGTAATCAGAAGTTGTAATTAATTTAAAATATGTTTTATTGGGCCAATATATGTTAACTTTTGAGAGTGTTGAAACTTTTACACTTGATTTTAGTAACATGGAAGTTTTCATATTAAAAATAGTAAAGCTGGGTGTGAAACGGCTGAAAGAAAACATTATGGAATGCTCAGTTTATCGTGGACTGCCTATACATTCCATCATTGGCTCAGTGACTTCCAAGAGGTGTCAAATAAGTCATGGGCCAGTTGCAAATGTGACACCAAGTTACAGTTGTTTGAATTCGAGCTTGAGACCGAAAGAAAACGCTGATTTTTTTATGTCTCTAATGATTGGTTGATACACGCCTGACACTCCGTAATTGTCTGCAGACCAACAGTCATACAATATTACCATAGCGGGATTCTTATCGGCTCAGACAAATGGGTTAACAGCTCCTTTCCGCGATAAAACATTCATCTCTAGTGATTCGAGATAAAGTGAGCACTCAAAGAAGTCCTACTAACGTTCTATTGTCAGTCAATTTATATATTTTTGCACGTAACGGCTGATGATGGGAAATATCTAACCTCTCTGGACACGTCACTTTATGTTTGCGCGTGTGATATACATTGTGCAGTCTGTAGGAACCTATATAGTTTGATTTAAAACGTATATTAGCTTTACAAAAAAAATATGTCAATTTTTGTTTATTTCATTTTAGAATTGTTGTATGTAAACACAAAAATGCACGAAACTATATTCGGTATTTTCACTGCCAAAAAATACAACCAGTAAGGCAACAATTGTTAGGGACCCTTGTTTTTCGCGAAAAGAATTTTGCCCCACTTTGTTTCAGTGCCTTACGTACACATCTGCAGCGCTGCTTCATGGTTATTGGCAGCGTGTCTGTGTGAAGAGCCGTATCTCAACTGACTGAGCCAATTACAATAACGTTCCTACTCCACCACGCATCTGTGATTTGCCGGTGGAATCCCAAGGCTCGCGACAGTTAAAATATCCAATCACTGACCACGAAGCAAAACTGCAGCTGTGCACGTAAGACACCGAAACAAAGTGAGGCAGAATTCTTTTCGCGAAAAACAAGGGTCCCTAACAATTGTTAATGTTGAATTGTGCGCATTAACGGCTGGTGATATTTTTCAAAGGTTAAGTTTTTAGTGCTCACTTCCCGAACCACCTATACTCATACTCGCTCCCACTATTCCTTGCTTGTTTCATGAGTGCTCTTCATTTGAAACGCCATCGCATCCGTCGTTTGCTCTCAGATATAATATACAGTGGTCCCGAGAGTACGCATCGGGCATGCATTCACACATGCTCGCTACACATACTCGCCCTCGGCCATTTGGAACAACACTCTCAGACGTCACTTCCGAGCGCTAGTACGTGAGCATACAATGTTACCTATTTGTAAAACAGCCTGAGAGTTCTGGTGAGAGTGAGGATGGATACATGTTAAATTACATTAGTTGGCGCTCGGTCAACTTTCACAATGAAATGAAAACCACTGTGAGAATCCCGTCTTCTGGCAAGGTCACTACGTGGGTGGGAGAAGGCCGGGATGAAGGTTGGGCCGGCTGCCCTGCTAGCGAGACATGCGTCGCCGTCCGGCCCGAAGAATGGATGAGGAGCGGCGGAGTGAGAAAAATGTTTTAAGTTCCCAGAGAAACAGCGCTGGTCAACGATAACGTCCTTCACGTTTCCCACATTCGAAAAATCCGGGCCCGGACCGACCGGGGATCGAACCCGAGTCGCGTAGGTGGTAGGCGACCACCGGGACACCAGTGACGGTTCACAATATCTCTTAAAAAAAAAAAAATTCGAATAGGAATGAAAGTGTGGGATAGTAATTAAGGGGGTGAGTAGCTGTTATTGGAATACGATAATACTTACCTGGTCACTGTTGTCAGGGCATTAAAATAAATAACATAATTCCTACCAAAATTAGCACAAAAGTCAGTGGTAAGCATATGTGTATGTTCAAACAGGTAGAGAATCATCTTACTCAGCTGCCAAACGGTTTTTTATACATTTTAAATTACAACGTCCGTGTATTGCTGGGAGGGGGAGGCGAGATGTTTTTTATATATAAAGCGCGAAGGTACTGAAGGAAACTTTTCGTAGTTATGTGCTTTAAACAATAAACATTTCAATGGTACTGTTAGAAAAATATTACTTTACCAAGAAGTTTCCAAAAAAATGTATGTTTACAGTATAAGTGTTTTTCTGAGTTGAACCCTTTACAGCTGAAACTATAAACACGCACATTGGTTATATAGGCGGGGCTCTTGGAAATCAGCGCAATCGCTCAGTTTCGCACAAGCTTTATTTCTGCGGCGGAATGTTGCCGAACCTGTCAGACCTGACCGCATGCGAGTGCCTGAGGACCAATGTGGTCATGCTTACCGCGCCTGCACTTGCGGTAGGAACAAAAAACGAGTGGTGTATATTTCCATGTTTTCTTAAATAAAACTACTTGCCTACTTTCCTAGATTACGTTAGATGAGTTGGAATCACAACAAATAAAAACACTAATGCACCTAATATTATTTTACATCTATTTTAACACTGAGAAACTTGACCGACGTTACCATTGGCCGATGGTTCCCTGCATTCCTGTACTGTTCCACACACACACCTCATATCACACTTATCAGCTCCCAAGACTTTCTGTTCACCTAAGCCAGGGTTGAACAACGCCACGGTCTTTAGAATGGCCCGCCAAAAGCTGAAGCATTTGCGCAATATTTTAAAATTATTTACGCTCGCAATAAAAATGATTCAGTGTTTCTCCTCAGTAGTACATAAATCCGAATTATGTTCTTCTTTCCTATGCAATGTGAGGGTATTATTAACAGGGTGTCTACTGGGTCACTAAAATCACGAAAGTCCCGAAAAAGTCACGATTTGTTAAAAAGGTCACAAAAGTACCACAATAGTCACTAATTTGAAGTATATTTTGTTATAAGTCACGAAAATTACTTCTGGGTGTTCGATTCTTGTTGAATCATTTGTCAAACGTGCATATTTACACTACTAGTATTTGTCGTGCACTGTGCAAGTAAAATAAATAATTAGTTTGTATATTAGTTATCATAGTAATTTTCATAAAAACAACTTAAATGTAGGTATACATTGATTACACATTTTAAAATTGGACGTGCTTTGCGCTATCAGCAGTTGGAGGAAACATAATGAAAATTGTTGGCCGTGTGCGCTTGTTCAAAAATTTTTTTAATTAATTCTGTTTGAACAATTTTTCAAGAAAAAGTCACTAAATTGTACTTTTACAATCTGGTAGACACCCTGATTAATCTTAAGTCAAATGTAATTTTGAACATTTTTGTCATTGTTTCTGTAAAGTAGTAGTTCCGTTTAATAGTAACTCAGCTTACACTTCATATAAACACTTTACAAAGTAACTGCCTGTTATAACATATAAAATTACCTCAATTTTGGGATCATGAAAAGTAGTCAATGTGAAAGTTATCTATGCTGGACCGCGACGAGATTTGGCGTGACTCTTTTAGCCGTAGATTCAAAAAGGTTGGCAGCCTCTGGGTCGTTTACCAAAGTTAATTAGGGTATACTGCGACAGTTAGAGGGAAAATATAATTTTATGGAATTACTGGGGATGTTGATATATTGTGGGGAAAGTTGACTGCTTGCTAGTCTACAATGTAATGTACGACTCTTTTCTTTCGTTCCTATTTGACTGGGCCAATTATAATACTGGTGCGCTACGACTGAACGTCTGTAATTCGTCTGTAAACAGACCGAGCCATACAACCATCGTAAAACCACACAAGACGCAGGACGCTATGTTTAGTGCCATAAAGTTTTCGCGAGAAGAATTTTGCCCCAGTTTGTTTCAGAACCTTACGTGCACATCTGCAGCTCAGCTCCATAGATATTGGCAGCGTGTATTTGTGAAGTGACTTCCCTCATTTGAGTGTTCCAATCAGAACAAGGTTACCGCAACAGCACTCGTATGTAATTTGCAGGGAGAATCTCAACACACACGAGAGTTAGAACATCCTATCACTAACTACGAAGCAGAACTGCAGATGTGCGCGTAAGGCAATGAAACAAACTGAGTTCGCGAAATGTCCACGGCCCTAGTTATATTGGTTTTGGACAATACACTGCTAGAAAAGACTCCCGCGATTTTCCACCATCTCTAACTGTAAAGCATTTCTATTGTAAATGTAGGTGGCCTACTCCAAAAAAAGTGTCAGTATATCCGCCTCTCCTAGTTGTTGGAAATGAATCTCAACAGATTTGTACAAATGTGGACTAAATTAATTTTTTGGGGGAGTTTTTCGGCAACAACCAATTCGCCAATCTGAGTTTCCTGTATGCCTGTTTTTTTTCGGACAGAGTGTCGCTTTGTTAAAATGTCAACTCTGCAATCTTGAATAAAAAATAATGCTTAGAGACATGCAAAATTCGCGTTATCATTTGGTAGCAGACTAAAATTCACTTTCCTATACATAACAGAGCATAATCTGCGATTCAATTGGCCACGAAATTTTATGTGTTGTCATTTACGTGTGTTACGACTTTACAGAGATTGGCCTCTCTACCGTGTAAGTATTCTCCGCGGCAAGTCACGACAATATCGGCCAGCGGGAGACGTCGAACGAGCCTATAGTCACTTGGAGTCTAGTCAGCGGTCAGAAAATAACGCGAATCTTGCATGTCTCTAATAATGCTTCAGAGATAGAGATTGCAAGATTTGTTTTAACTATGCTCACAGAAATTAAAGACGAAATAATTTATTAATTATGTAGAGACCTTCGTAAAACTATTGGAGTTTTGATTTTATTAGAAATAAATAAATTTACGAAGAAAGGCATTAATTTTTGGGTATGTTAGGTTGTACATTACTTACATGAACGTGTTTATGTTGACGAGTGGCGGAAAAATATAAGTTTTATGAACTGGAAAGAATAAAAGCAAAGGCTTCGGAAGTAGTGGCTGCCGTGAATAGCCCATGCGAATGGCTGCAGTGTATGGTTCGTGGATGCAGAAGGTCTCGCCTTCTTGCGGGCAGGTTTACTTAACATGCCGCTGGTAACCAAGTTGTTTGCTCTCCTGCTTCTCTGCGTGGCTGTCTCGTTCAGTGCTGGTCATCGCACTCTCCCGTCCGCGCAGGTCCGCTGGCAGAAGGACGCACTCGGCAGTCTTCAACGTGAAGAGTGCAGTGCTGTCTACCAGTTACAAGGCCTGGAGGTAGAGGCAATGATTTATTGTGAAAATAATTTTGCAACATTTTGTTTCAATGCCTCACGTTCACATCTGCATCTCTAGTACGTAGCAATAGTCAGCGTCCATTCGTGTAGAGGCGTCACTCATTTGACTGAGCCAATGAGAATAACATCACTGAGGCACCACCCGTCTGCGATTAGCGGGTTGATCCCAAAAATGTTGAGAGTTGAAAACAGCCAATCACTGACCATGAAGCACAGCTGCAGATGTGCACATGAGGCACTGAAACAAAATGTTGCATAATTATTTTCATCAAAAATCATTGCCTCTACCTGGAGTGTTCCAGAGCATAATATGCTAAGTAATGAATACACAATACTATGAGTTGTATGTAGAACATTATACTGGCAGATTGTCAAGCCAATAACATGCAAATGACGAAGAACTAATTCTTAGGGACTCCTATTTTTTTTGTAAAAAAATGTCTGCACTAGTTTGTACCAGTGCCTCATGTGCATATCTACAGTTCTGTTTCACGGTCAATGATAGGATGTTTTTAACCATTCGTTTTTGTGCAAATCACAGACGTGTGGAATCACAGTAACCTTATTCCGATTGGTACAGTCAAATGAGAACCAGCGTTCCACAAAGACACGCTGCCAATAGCAATGAAGCAGAACTGCAGATGTGCACGTAAGACGTTGAAACATGTTGATGCAGAAATCTTTTCGCTAAAATAAGGACTCGCTACGAATTCGCCTTCATTGGGTGTGACCGGTAGATGCAGCTTGCCTTGGAACTCCGCCAAGCTTCACCACTGCTGTCTACCTCGTGGCCCTGGCGCGAGCATGGATAAGCGCTGACTGGTTAAAACATACAGAATGTTACAAAGTTGCATGCCAATTTTAGGGGAGCAGTCCTCACATGTAGAGGAACAAAATATGGTATATAAACACATGTTCGAAAATGTACAGTTTCCGTACTTCTGCAGATCGCTTGTACAGAGCACAGCACAAACGCATTGGATCATATTACTGGGTAATGCTACGTCGGAGAATACGTGCTTTGTTATTTAATATAATAATAGCTGCGGCGACATTCGCACTAGCACGATCCAGCCCATGCGTAGGGACCTGAAAAATTCGCGTTTTTTTTTTACGCACACGCTAGAATTTCAGCAACTAAATGTTCGTGTCACTTTCGCAATTGGCCCTTGACTTATTTGACATCCTCTGGGAGTCTCTGAGCCTATATTACAAATAAACTTTAAGGCCTTGTTACGGAGCTTTGCAGTGATTTCGGAAATATTTTTTTTATTGCTACCTAATACTCATATCAAAATTTCGCAGCACAGTTTTGACACTTATATGTTATAATTTGTAGCTGAAATTTTTTGTAGAATTATACTGAACGGTTTTTTTTAGATTTCATTGCCCAAAATACCACGTTTTTCGTCGTGAAATAAGCAAAAATGAAGGAAATTATTTTTTTGCTGGTGAATGCTATATTATTTAAAAAAAAAACTTGTCCACAGTATTGTGCATCGTGTGATTGCACATTGACTCAAATTTTTTCAAAAGTATTGGTAAAAAAATATTTGAGTTATTAGCACCAGTCTGAAAAAAAAAAAAACTCGGGAACAAGCCCTTAACGTGTCCCATACCACTGTATCAGCGAGCAGCTAGTGAACAGCTGTTGTCTGTTTGAATACACATATATTCTTGGAGTCTAGCCTACATGTCTGTGAACCCGCGAATTTTTCAGGTCTCTACTCATGTGTTATGCACTGTACACTCTAAAAAATAGTTTGTTAATTTGCCACGCGTGCGTACAGGATCACTAAGAAAGTAGGTATGGTAGAATTGTCTACCAGACATCCATTGTAACTCTCCTAAAATTTTTTTATAAAACAGTCACATGTGTACTAAAGTTACTAGACTGGTATTGTAACAACTGTAAAGCTGGATTCACAACCACCACTTAGCGTACGCGTGCACGTACGTGTAAAGGTAGAAACACCAAGTGTGCACCTCGTGTAGCGTGCGTACGTACGTAATAGAGTTGGTCAACTATCTACTTCGTACATACTTATGCCAAGTTGTGGTTGTGAATGCAGCACGTGCAAACGTAAGACCAGATTAAATATAAATTTATGTTGATAAATAGTTTATCTCGTGGTCGTAAATTACTTAATTCGCTTCGAAAAATAAAAATAAATCACGGTTATCTTTTACCGACATTTTGTTATGACATAAACAATTTCCGCACATGTCTAGATTAAATATTGTTGTGAATCCAATCGTGTGTTCGTACGTACGTTAAGTGTGGTTGTGAATCCAGCTTAAAAGTTTGCATATTTACAAGACGGAAGTATGGTAATGTCCCATAGTGCGTTTAGGTTATTAATTTCCTAAACATTTTAGGAAGTTTTTTTTTACAGTGAACAAACGAAGTTCACATCATATTGAGACTTTGATGTATATTATATACCAAATTTCGTTCACTGAGCACAACTGGATCGCTTTACTGTGGAACGTCGTCACAGCTGTTACAAGCAGCTTCCTACCAGACTAGTATTAAATAGCACAGTACGCAGTGCATGACGTAGCATTCTACAGTAAAATGATCCAACGCATTTGTGCTATATTCTATACACATATTTTAAAGTTTTGTAACCTTGCATAACCGTGTGACGTAAGCGAACGGAACTTACACCAAATTAGTAGTCGGCTGTGATTGAAGCCGGACTAGATTGATGGGTAGGATCCGGTTTTAAATTAACATTTAGTGAATGTTCGAGGCAGTTTTACGTATATTTAAAAATTCATTTGCAACCAGTAATTTTATACCGTATGCTGCGGTACGCAAACGATATTCAGATTAAGTTTCCCTTCGGGGCAGTAAACTGTTATGTATCAGACAAGTACTTGTTCCCTTACATCAGAGGATTAAAAAAAACGGTAAATGAGAGAGTATATTGAATAGAAATTTCGAAACAGAGTCTAAAGAATGTACAAAAAAAGGTATTTAACAGAAAGTGTTTGAGTTAAACCGGTTACACTCTGAAATATGGCCTACGTGTGGTTTCGTGTAATGAGCTAATACAATAATAAAGGGATAAATTCACATTTTGATGCACAGTGATTTATAGTGATTAACGTTTGTATAGTTTGCACGAGTACAAGTCGGTTGTGTTACTTGAAGTTTGTGGCTTATATTAATTGCTGGTATCATGTGCTGCAATAGAAATTAATATATTTCGAACTGTAATTTCATCACAATCTGAACAAACATTTGAAAATAAAATTTTTTCCGTAGTCATTTCAAATTTAACGTCAACTGGAGTACTTACTCTGCTGCATGCATTCGTTACGAAAGACGACACATATTTTTTATGGAAGTTTTAAGTACAATACGTACCGGGCATTGATAAATGTATTGTACAATTTTATGTACCAGTACGTATAACGCTTTACCGCAGTTGATGTTATCTCAAGTCTTTTGACGCTGAATAGTTGTTTTCTTCTCTTAAAATGTACTTTTTTCTCTAAAAAATAAAATATGTCTGTGTATTATATTTAACCATCTTTCACGAATGTACTCGATTATTAGCGCCATGAATATTTCGCGAAAAGAGTTTTGCTCCATTTTTTGTTTCAGTGCCTTACGTGCACATCTGCAGTTCTGCTTCATGGTTATTGGCAGCGTGTCTATGTGAAGTGACTTCTCTCATTTGACTGTGCGAATCACAGTAAAGTTACTACCACCCCATATGTAAGTTATTTGTAGGTAGAACCGCTAGACACGTGACAGTTAAAACATCCAATCACTGACCGTGAAGCAGAATTGTATATGTGAACTAAAGGCACAGAAACAAACTGTGGCAAAATTCTTTTCGCGAAAATTTATGACCCTTTCAATTATGCACAACATACATGAATTAGTAAATCATTATGCAATGCTTAAGAGTGCGTGGTAGATAAATAAACGCACATCAGTTGATTTCTACGCTTTTTCGAAGACAAACTCAATGACAATCCTAGATAATGGTAATTGCCATCTTTACGAGTAAATATTTATCCAGAATTACTGATTCGTTACGCGTGATCTCTTGCGCCGCAATTAAATTTACGAGGTTCCGGCGCCAGAGATTGTGCCTCAGAAGTTCGTAACGCTGGAAACAATTTTGTTCAAAACGTTGACTAAAACTATTGTCTAGGATTACTACTGTTTAATTTTCGCAAATTGGCTTCAGGAAAGCTACAGTTATAGATTAATGCTTTTAGCGTTGAATTATGTACCACTCCCTCTTAAAATGCTATAATATTAACACGTAATATGTATTCCTCACCTGTTATGTATACTACGTAACAGAGTATAAAAGTAATGTAATGTACCTTTACCGAATATGGCCCAGTTCTCAATATGACCCGCTAGTTGCCATTGTGTGGTAATGCCGAGATCGATGTGGGATCTATACATAGTCTCCAGTATGAACATACACCGTCCCTAAATATATGTCTCACATCATTCATGTGTTATATATTTTTATAACATAATTAATGACATACATACATGATTTATGAACCTTAACAGGACCATATTCAGTACAGGTAACTTACTAAAATACCGAATCATAAATAAAATAACAAGAAATCAAATTCACGCGAGATCTCCGCAGCGGAAATATGTAACGATGCATCATGTTTTTAGGAGACTAGTGGGGGGGGGGGGGGGGGGGGGGGGGGGAGGGCGTGTTGCAAGAGTTGACGTCGCTCCTCAGAGGTCAGAGCGCGCGGGAAGGCTCGTGACCTCTGACCTCGCGTGTCGCGAAGACGTCCCCAGGGGTCGTGACGACGTGGCGAAAGTCCTCGCCCTAGGGGCGCCCGCACGACGGGCGTCGATAACCACGCGTCGGGGTGCAGTCCTCTCTCTCTCCTTCTCTCTCTTTCTTACCTGTATGTCCGGGGTGCAGTGTTGCCAGAATTCCCTCTTTCTTTACAGAAACCAGCGTTACGAGCGATGGAAATTGTCCCTATCCAAACTCGTCCATAGCACATTCTACTATCTTCCTAGCCTGTAGTAGAATTAACCTCACTCCAGAGTAGACCAAAGGTTTAATTCAGCTAAGTGGGGATTTATCGTAATGGTTGAGCGACACAATTCGTGTGCCAAGTCCCGTCCTGGGGGGTTATGCTCTAGTTTTCAGTCTCATGCGAGTTGGAAGCTGAGCACTCGTTTTCATGACATGAAGATTGTTTTTTGTTCATTGTTTCAGTTTTTTAGGTTAAAAAAGAAAAATAATTTATCCAAGATCTGAAATAAACCTCTCGGCTTCCAAATCGCATGCGACTGAAAACTCGAGCATAACCCCTCTGCTGGAACATGAAGTTGCCGGAATTCTCTCTGACATTTAGTCTTCCTGGAGATGTAATCAGGCAACAACTCAGAAACGTCATGACATGCTTGTCAGAGGTAACTGGTCTTATGAGAAGTGAGTGGAAAAACTCGGGAGTTCACTGACCTGTCGACTGGCCTGTGTACTGAAGCAGACAGCAGTTTTTCATTGGCTAATCGCTGACATATTCTAACCACATTACTGGACCTTCATTTAGTTGCTTTTTAGTGATATTTTTAAAGATTTCTGCACTGGCTGTGTAGCTAAAAGTAGGCACAACTCTTTCTCTCCTCTCTATCTCTGCTCGTCTGCACATCTGGGGTGCAGTGTTGCCAGAATTCCGTCTTTTTTTCATACAGCGTGTTAGTCCTCGTGTCCGTTTTTTTCTCAGTGTGATGCAATACAAATTCATTGTTATAATTTGGTCCACCTTGTTGCTACTCTGAGACAACCCACTCCTAGGCATGTTGGAAAATCGTGGTAATGTTTTCTGCCAGTTTATTTTCCATATCCGTGTAGCGTCTTGTTGACTGTTATGTACGACGGTGTTTACACACGAATCACATACGTTCAGTCGTAGTGTGCCAGAATTATAATTGGCCCAGTCATACAGGGACCAATCCGTAACGAAATAAAAGCATCCGAAATGAATACAAAAAATTGAAGTCTAGGAGACAGTCAACTTATACCGCGATAAATTACTATGCTACCCATTTCCCAGCTAGAGAAGTATATTGGCCAGAGGCAGATTAGTGATCTTCATGGTTAAGAGTAAGTTTATAGGACGTATCTATCTCAGCTCAAATCACACAACTTAGCGTGGTGTTTCACAAAATCCAGGTTCTCTTCCCTAACTGTTGAGGTCGGCCAAAGATAATATGTGTAATGTACCGGTGTTTAGATCTTCTTGAATCTCTTCAAGTAAGTGTAGGTTGCAGATTACAGCAGTGAAACCTATGACACAGTTTGCAGATTTCAGCTGACACCGATATTGGCATTAAAGGCACAACAAAAACTACATCTTACATTGTACTCAGCCGTAAGAAAACGCCATTTTAATAATATTGCTAGTAGTAATATTTCTGAACCGTCTGCAAGGAGAAAAATATTTTCCTCCCGAAGGTTAAGAGTTAAAAATTAGTAAATGAAGTGAAGGTTCTTCAATTTGGTAAATCTTAAGAGTGATCGCCTACCCCAGAGCTGTGGCGAGAGCAATGGTAAGAAATTGTGTGTTGAACTATACTAGTTGGGGCTCACGTGTTGAACCTATACACAACCATTGACCTTTTTGTTCGTTTGGGTGCTGCTAACAAGCAAGTCAATATTTTCCTTCACAAAAAACTCTAATACTCTCTTCATATCAATGTAGGAAATGGTATCCGTCTGAAAGTAATATCGTGAAAATTAAACGAACCCCACGGAATGTATTTTAACACGTAGGTCTGACTGAATCCCTTGCCTTGTTCCCGCAAGATCTTCCAGATAGGTAGTGAATATCTGTGCCATATCGGTTGGGGCATTTAGTAAAACCTCCTTGTATGAAAAGTATAGTGAGTTCCATTGAAGGCGCCTACCATGCGCTTCAAATGCGCCGCAGTGTGTTCGTAACTACTAAAAACGGCCTTTTCCGATTGTTGTAACAACCGGCTGAATATGAAACTCAGAAACGCACACTGAACTTCGAGACAGACTTTCTTTCAGCAAGATTATACGAACACCGCTTGGAAAATCCCATTGTAAAAATGGATCGGCGGGAACCTTGCACGCTAGTTCAGCGCTTGCCTCGTTGCGGCGATGCGGCATTTGATGCGCGCTACAATGTCGCCCTTATAGCTCCGGCACTTATGAAATTCTAACGCGCAGGTGTGAGGGTCTTGATACCTAGAGACCACAATTTTTCGCGAAAATAATTCTGCAACAATTTGTATCACTGCATTATGTGCACATATGCAGCCCTGCTTCATGGCCAGTGATTGGCTGTTGTTAACTCTCAACGTCTAGGGTTCTACCCGCAAATCACAGACGTGTGGTGTCGCAGTGACTTTGTTCCTGTTGGTACAGTCAAATGAGCCACGTCTGTGAAATAATTAGGGACCCTGTTTTTCGCCAAAAGAATTTTGCCCCAGTTTGTTTCAGTGCCTTACGTGCACATCTACAATCAAGCTTCATGGTTATTGGCAGCGTGTCTATGTGAAGTGACGTATCTCATTTGACAGAGCCAATTACAATAACGTTCCTGCAACACCACACGTCTGTGATTTGCGGGTAGAACACCAAGGTTCGTGAGAGTTAAAATATCCAATCTCTAACCACGAAGCAGAACTGCAGATGTTCACGTAAGGCACGGAAACACAGTGGGGCAAAATTATTTTCACAAAAACTACCAGACTCTAGCAATAATACACTCTGCCAATAACCATGAAGCAGAGCTTCATACGTGCACATAAGGCATTGAAACAAACTGTTGCAGAATTATTGTCGCGAAATATCGTGGGCTCTATTGATACCCTTTTAAAAGAAGTACTTACTTTGCAGTGAATGACGTATACGAAAACTTCTTAGTACGGGGCATGAAGAGAAAATGCACTGTGTAGTGAGAGCAGCCGGCATGTGGACAGCCCTGGGCGGGAGGCTGTGTGGGTTACCTACTTACAAGTACTTACTACAAGCTTCTCCTCGCTGCCTTTCAGCCCGCAGCACGCTAGCTGAGCGCGCACATCTGATCTGATCTCTCAACTAACCTGGGCACTCCCATGCGAGCGCTATGCCGACCACAGCTTTAGCCCGCCGCCTTCGTAGTCGCTAGCTACGTCACTGTCATAAGTCACCAATTTTAACGTACGCATTCTGTGATGACCCCGGCCGGAACATAATCATGTGATTAAAGCCGAGCGAGGTGACGCAACAATAACATGTTGAACTTGCATTCGATAGGACCCAGGTTCGATCACCGGCTCCAGCCATACTGATTTAGGCTTCCCATGGTTGCACCAAGTTGTGTATCGCCGTCTCTAATGACCTTGTTGTCGACGAGACGTAAAGCCCACTTACTTTACCTTACCTTACCTTACCTTCATACAATCAGAAATAATTCAAGAATAGTTGCGTCATGAATATTGAGCACACGAAATAAGTTTACGAGTTTATAGCAAAGTAATATATTTTTCTACTAGATCGCGGTAATAATACGTTTTAAATTTGTGTTTCTAAATCACAGCAATACACAATTATCAGAAATTTCAACTCAGCGTGTGACGCCCCCACATTAAAGTTGGATTCACAACCACCATGTAGCGTATACGCGTACGTACGCGTAAAAGTACAACCACCTAGTGTGCGTACGTACGTAATAGAGTTGTTCAACTTTCTACTTCGTACGTGCGTACGTACGTAATAGAGTTGTTCAACTTTCTACTTCGTACGTGCGTGCGTACGTAATAGAGTTGTTCAACTTTCTACTTCGTACGTGCGTGCGTACGTAATAGAGTTGTTCAACTTTCTACTTCGTACGTGCGTGCGTACGTAATAGAGTTGT
>PNEQ01129058.1:0-22666 GCA_003012365.1 Medauroidea extradentata
AATCGTTAATATAAATTAAAAATAATAAAGGACCAAGTACACTGCCTTGAGGTACACCATTTTCCATTACTTTTGAATTTGAAACATATTTTTCAGTGTGGTTCAAGTTATTTATTGATGTTAATTCCACTCTTTGTATACGTTCGGTCAAATATGAAGTGAACCATTTTAAAACAACTCCTCTAACACCCATTGATTCAAATTTATCGAGCAATAATTGATGATTCACAGTATCAAATGCTTTTGATAAATCCAAGAAAATACCAACTGTATAATTGTTTAAATCCAATTCATGTAAAAGTGTCGAGATGAATTCAGTTATAGCAGTATTGGTGTTCCTATTTTTAATAAACCCATGTTGGAAAATGTTTAAAAGATTATATTTGTTTAAATAATTTAACAATCTTTCCTTCATAATTGACTCAAAAATCTTTGCAAAAACACCTATGATGGAGATGGGCCTGTAGTTACTTATCTCTCTCTTATCACCTTGTTTATATAATGGTATTACTTTGGAAATCTTTAATATATTTGGGAAAACACGAGTATCGAAAGACTGATTTATTAAATAAGTTAATGGCCATATAATTTTTTCAGCAGACAATTTTAATAATCTTGAAGGTATATCATCAAAGCCTGTAGAGGACGTATCCTTAAGATTCATAATGCAAGAATGTACCCCTTTCTCCAGCACAGGATAGAGAACCATTGATGATAATTTTTGTATATGTACACTTCTCTAAATTTACCGAGGGAGGCACATTTTTTAAAAGATTTGTGGCAATATTGGCAAAATAGTCATTAATATAATTTGCTGTCCTTTTTAAATTACTAATAATCACCAAAAGATATGCGTGGGAAGCATGCAAACAGACCCTCTAAAGTACCTGATAATATCCGGCACCTCGTTAGATCTCACATAACCTCCTTTAAAGTCTGCACCTCACATTACTCCATATGAGATAATCCTAACAGAAAGTATTTACCTGAGGATTTAACTACTGCAAAAAGGCATGAAATGTTAATTGAAAACCATTGTTTTAACATTCCATATAAACTGTATTGTACTGTATTCACTTGTGAATTTAATATTTACCTTTGGCTACCCACGTTCTGATACCTGTTCAATTTGTGATTACATGGAGCAGAAAATATCTTCCACTGCATTAAAGTCAGAAAAAAAACTCTTGCTCGAAAAGTCTCTTCACTTGAGGAAAGCTGAGGCATTTAGAGAGAGAGCAAAAGCAGGAGATCTTCATTGTATAAGTTTTGACTATATGCAGAACCTTCATCTTCTCCATCTCAAAACAAACACTGTTTTTTACTCGAGACAACTATGGTATAATGTTTTTGGTGTCCATAACTTAGGTTCTGACGAAGTTACTATGTTTACTTACAATGAAGGTGAAGGCAAAAAGAAAGCAAATGAAGTAACTAGTATGCTTTACATTACCTCGGTAAGTTAGGTACCATCTATAATGATCTGGTACTTAAATGATGGCTACAATGGATAAAATAAAAAACCATATAATGGTTTATTTTATATTCTATCTAGTTCATGGCTTCAAAATGTATAACAGTGTCACCTACTTGTTCCCAACGACCAAGACTTTAGTCTTATTGAGTTGAAAAAGCGTGGAACTCCATATGTGGGAACTCCAGAAGGCTGGGACAAAATAATAATAGAAGCAAGAAAAAACCCTTTTAATTTCATTTTGAGAAAGATAGAAGCTAATGACATGTTTGACATTTGGACTGCTACTGGACCATTTTTTTAAGAAATGCCCTAAGCCTGCACTGAAAATCAAGTCCATACCAATGATTCACATTCATAAAGATAATAAGCATGTGCAGTTACAGGACACTTATATAGGACCCTGGTGAGAAAGTGTGGTACTTGAGCTTTCTAGTGCATTGCCTACTGAAATAACTCTAAAACCTCTGTCATATGTTCCCATAAATCCTGCAAAAGTAAAAAATGTCAATGGTCTCATGGAGTACTTAGAAAATGCTGATCATAGAGTATTCTATGATAAACTATTGCAGGCCCAAGAACTAAATCTTTTACAAAAAAAGTGACAAAAACATTGACAGTGATAACAGTAATGGATGTGAAGGTTAATGTTATCCCAACGCATGTATAAGCGATGATTGTCCTACTGTGTTGTATATAAAACAGTTATGATTACTTATAATCCTTTATTTTCTAAAAATATATCAAAACAACTACACATAATTGTTTAACTGTAAATTTATAACACATTTTTCAACTAACACTGCTATTATGTTTCTTCAGACACCACGTCTGTCTATTTCTGCAAAAACTACATATGTCCTTCACTTTTTAATTATTTCTTCCTTGTCCCTTTGTAATTAATTATATGCAAACCGAGTAGTTACATCTATTTTGTAAGCATTCTCTTATAATACGACAACTGACGACATTATGAGAGTGGTGGGAGGTTTTTCTGATTTGATCAAAATCGTCATTCATGGACTTGTATGGTTTTTGGTAGAAACCCCTCAATTGTATACATACCGACGACGACATCTTGAAGACTAGTAATACAAAAACAATATGGTGCCAACCATAGCAACCAAAATAACTCTACATCCACAGCAGGGTGGCCAATATAGTTTATATATATTATTTCACTGTGCCTATTCACAATATTTAAACTGTTCTGTATCACTTCCTATCTTCGGAACATTAAGTTCTTTCATTTTTCAGAAAGCGTCTCCAGTTTTTTGTGAAGCCATCGTAACCAGGCAGGTAACACTGTTGTACACAAGAAAATTTTATTCATCTACTCGAAATAAGTTCACCTTACATAATACAACTGCAAGGAACGTCAACTGTGTTAAACGCAGGTAGACGAGTACCATCGGTGGGAAGATTATCAACGCCGGGTCAAGAACTGGTTTGTTCGCATGCTTTTTCCTAACTGGGAAGGGCAGACTAGGATGGGTCTCTCTCAGACCAGCTGGCACCACTAGAGTTGCAACACATCTATTTTGAAATTCCTGGGCACACATTTACGGTGTAGAGGATTACGCCTTTGACATAGTGACAGTCTAATTTTTTTATTCCTTTACATAAAAGTATACATGTATACATATATCAAGATTATATTTTTATATGTTGTAAACAAATATAAAATGTTATAAGCCAATGCAAAATATCCCCATATTTTAGGTCAACTCCAACAAAAAAATACACCATTCAATACCTTGCATAATCAATTTGCGACCTACAAAATTTAGCTGTATTATGTTATCGGTTTTTGAAATGACCTCTACTAGAAATGTCAAAAAATTCAACTTTGAGTGCCTTTTGCGACTAAACTATAAGTCATTGACAAACTGTTTTGTACACACACTCTTACATGCGAGGCCAATGTAAAGACACAGTATGTAAATAATAATGTAGGGTCAAACCTCCTTTTGAAAAATTTAAAATTAATTTGAAAAATCTCTTTTTAACAAAAAAATATTTTTTTTCATGTTACTTCAATAGTATTACTTCCCAATGTAATTTGGTCAAAACAAGGAAGGGGTTGAAAAAATGACTTTTTTGTACTACTTGCAAGTCTATAAAATTATAACAAAATTTTTTCATTTTTGTGGGACTCAAAGGTAAGATGTGTTCAAGGTACTATCAACTTGCAAATATTTAATTTTATAAAGTTATGTATGTTGATTGGTGGTGCACAAGGTCATGCCCTCGAACTCTAGCAATGAGTAAACAGCCACAAATTAACTGCAAATATTAATTAAGTTTGATTTAATAGTGTACAATAATTTATGCTATTCCCCTTCAAGATATGTTTTTATGCTGTAAGAACTTACAGCATTAGAAAGAAATTTTTCAAATAATTTCATTCTTAAAATTTGCCTGCTGTGTGCTATAGTGAGCTGTGCATGGCTGCATAGTCATACCCTATCATCTGTGAATCTCAGAGTGAGACACAGACATAGGAACCTCTCCTTTATCAACCTCTTTCTTGTGTATTCATAAGACCAGCCAAGGATATACTCGGCATTGTGTGTGTCATGCGGGAGCTATACAGCATTTTATGAAACATGGCCAACAACATGCTGATCTCGCTGATAACACCACGTGTTTTCGTTGCCAGCATGTGACATGGCTAGCAAAGTAATATTTAATGTTACATGTGTGCACTATACTTGGAATAAATTTATTGACATCTATAACAATTATTGTAATTCATACACGTATGTGTGTATGTGATTTACTGATTATATGCAGTAGATGAGTTATCAGACCTTCTCGCAACAGCCGGAATCTTGCTGAATATTTAAGAAGGGATAACATGGTAAGTATAATTTTGCATTTTTGTGCACATTCTGTGAGATAAACCTACATAGTAAACCACAAACTATTTTTTTCATATGGTTCAATATAAATGTATTTGTGATTTACTGCTCCAAACTTTAGAGATGCATTATTTTACATTATGATACCTATTATTGATATACACACACATCCCCAAGACTTCCCAACTTTTCATGATAAGAATCAGAATACACTTAGACCTTAAAATTTTTTTGTAATTTGCACAAGGCAAGTTTTATGTCAAAATACACTAGTCCTATTTTTATTGAATTCATGTAAATCACTAACATTAAAGAAGTTTAACAGGTTGATACTTTCAAGAAATTATTGAGTAAAACCAATAGAAATGCAGATAAACCAATCCGCAAACTTTCTGCTTAACACTTTTCTATTCATCTTTCAACAATTTTCTGAAAACCTTACTAATATTTGACTATGATTACACATCTTAACCGTTTTATTGGCTTCTACAATGTTACCATACCACTGAAAATATGATTACACATTATGAATAGTGATGCTACATTTCCATGCATATTAGTATTACAGGTGCTTCTGTTACGTTTAATACAACCCTACACTACTTTTTGTTCCAAACTCAGAAAACCTCTTAATGAATGCACATAGCCTACAGCTGTTATGAAATACACCACACTTAAAAATACCTAAATAAATACTTTGCACTTGTAACGCTTGCTAAGTCCAGAATTAAAATTTTACATTCGTTTAAATAAGCTACATTACTGATGGTAGCAATATGTCTTATCGTTTAGTTACATGCATAATGTGCTTACAGCGAACTAACTGCACAAGTAATTATAAACACATGTTTCACTTTCATGAGACTGAAATTAATTTCTGTATACCCCACCAATTAATTTTGTTCAAAACATGTTAGTACAAATACATGCCACATGTTTCCTACTTCAGAATGTGACATGTGATAACAGTAACCATAGCTGCCAACCTCGAGGATTTAGAAATAGTACAATTTTCAAAATGAGTAAAATTGTACGTAAACGAGTCGCGCATTTCATGTGTTCTGTATATGTGAATGCCATCAAACTATAACACTTCGGTTTTTTTTTTTTTTTAAATAAAATACTACACTGTTAATGTTGCAATATGTTGTATGCAAAATAAAATTAGAATATACTGAATAGTTAATAAAATTAGATAAAATTGTGTTGATTACTATTCATATGTTATGTTCATGGCTAAAATTATATAGCCTCCCTAGGGCTATTATAAAGAAAACAAACTTAGTGATATTACTGAATGTAGATTTAATTTGTTGTACCACCATAAATATTGCTAATAATTTTAATATTCATACAAATCTAAACAAACCTAGTAGGCCTATAGGTAGTTTTGTTTTCCGCAAGTTTACAAACTTTACCGATTTTAATACACCAATAGAAAGGCCCCTACTTTACGATTTCTGGTAACACAGCTATTAAATTCTTTTGCACAGTTCCATAAAAGCACGAAAAAATTCTTACAGAGTGCAAATTAGGCAACTGAATCAAACTTTGCACACCCAACCACAACTCTCCAACACTGCAAATACTGTGGATTTGAGAATTAAATTATACATAGTTGAATGTGCAGATGTGAAAGTATTTAACATCTTATGCAATATTGATACCACATACCGGTACTTTAAATTTGTGAACAGTTTTTCACATCCACACGGTTAGACAACTATATAAAATCGTAATTGTAAAACCTGCAAAGCTGTATTTCCCAGATATGAAAGTTGCAATATTTCTACATTTACGACTATTAAATATGCGACGTCGATACAAGTACTGGCACTAAAATACGCCGCCACAATAACCAAATGAAACATTTAAGCTTGGCAAAAACCATGTTTACAAACACTACGCAACTACAATGTGTGCTTCAATATTTGCTGGAAAAATAAGAATACATTGATAGTTTCTTTCAGTTCACAAGATTTGATGCGTGTTCTTGAGCAATTACTACACGGAAACAGTAAACTGAAAAACCACTTCAAATTAAAACAGTCTCGTGACTTTTTTTTACGCCAGAAAGACAACAAACGACTGTTTATGTTCGGCAAAGTTTGGGTTACGTTCGTACGATGTGTGAATAATACGGTACTCTGTAGTGAATCATATAGTACAATAGCTAAAAATGAAGCACGCTAGTTCCTGAAACTACGGTATTATAGTTTTCTTAATTGTATACGACACTACATACATGTTCGGTACCGAAATTATGGAAGTTCAGTACCAAATTTCTTAATATGAACTAACCAAACGGGGAAAAAATTGGAAAGCTTGAAAATCGTATAATAATTCACATGAATCGTACAACCGCACAATAGGGCACAAAAACGTACATTGTACAGGAAAAACGTAAGAGTTGGCAGCTATGCAGTAACTATACAGTGATCCATAATAGAGGAGCTGCAGAATAATGTTTCACTATTAAAATTAATTTCCAAATGTGAAGAAACTGGCGTCTTCCACCACCTGCATCAAAACGCATACAACACAAATGACCATTTTGTAACTGACCACTTGAGATAGCGCTGAATGGCTTTTAACTTCACTTTTGTCATTGGTTCGTATGACCCACCGAATAACGCAGAGGGCCAGAGGATCCATCCCACGAACAATTTTGACTTCAAAGTGCAAAATGGTACAATTTTTTACAAGTATATATTGAAGACCACCTGGTAGATATTATACTAATTTTACGGGGCTAGTAGTTATTTTTAAGAACTAATTTTCTACAGTATAATTACAACGCTAACATTTTTAAAAATCAGGGGCTTTTCAAAACCTAATCCCCATCCCTGAATGGTCCTATGTTTCCCATACCATATAATACAAGAATAACTCACCACACTAACGTGGGTCATTTTCAAAGTTTTGGACATTATGCTTTTTTTCAAAAGAGCACAGTCGAATTTTCTGTTCAGAACAGAAATCTTATTGGCATAACTTAATGACCATAAGCTTATACTAATTATCATCGGAAATAAATTATCTGAATAGTTTCCTAGTCTAATTGATTTGGCTGAAGGCACTTTCACATTCAGCATTACTAGTAAGACTGCCATGATACAAAGCATTGCGTTAGATTGCTCATAAAAATTTAGTTCCCAACAGCAAATTCTTATTCAACCCACTTGGCTCCACTGCACATCTATTCTTGTTTTTTGATGCCATTATCCAGCTCATCTACTTGAACTTCACAAAACTGAGATTGTAATTCATCCATTGCTTAGTACATATCTTGATCCTCTTCTGTATTTACTGTTGAGTACGTTTTGTGTTATATCTGAGAGACTATGTATTCTATGGAGCAATGGTCATGTGCGAGATTGTGAGAGAAGTGGATGTTTTTCGAGTTGCTGTTTTGCAGTTGGACAGAAGGTTTTTGCTGGCGAACTGGAAGATTTAAATCTTATTTCAAATCATCCACATTATTACCAACTGTGGTAGCACATGTCTGTGGTTATTAAGTTATGGGGAATGAAAAGTGACAGACATACGGAGTCAAAGTATGTTGTCACGAGAGAAGTATAACGACGCCATTTGCTGGAGACAATTTTTCAGCTTGGGAATTTAGAGTCAAAAGTATATTAAACGAAAGTGGAGTAGCAGGGGCAACAGAAGATGGCACATTTGCAGGACAAGCAAATAAATCTAAAGAAGCCAAGGCACAAGCAATTATAATTGCGTCAGTAGCAGATAGCCACTTGAAATATTTACAAAACGAATCTTCAACATACGCCATGTTTAAGAACTTGGAGGACCACTTCAAGAAAAAAGGAGTACGAAGTAAACTGTTCCTGCGTCGGCAATTAAGCAGTATGAAATACACCAAGCGAGATTCCCTCGGAACATTTTCTGAAATTGGAAGAAATTTACTCTCAGTTGAAAGATGCAGGTGGAGAACTTCCAGAAGAAGAGAAAGTAAACTACCTTTTTTTTTCAATGCCCAAGTCGTATATAAGTATAATCACTGCACTCGAAGTTATGGCCAATCTAACTATGAATTAGGTGAAGGATCGCCTTCTTGGGGAGGAGGAAAAAAGGAAGAAAAGTGTCAATGAAGAGAATGAGTCAAGTTATTCGTTTCTCTGTTATTTATGTGAAAAAGAGGCTATAAACAGTAGCAGTGCCGAGGGAAGACACAAGTGCCCAGTTATAGAGGTTACTTTAGAAAGCGACCGACTTTGAGACCATTCCATGGAATGAGGCAAGCAGCAAGCAGAAGACATGGCAGCGATTACAACTTTCAAGAATGACATAACTGAGGTCGTGGCGTGAGAAGAGGAACATCTGCCAACTCTTACACAGCCGAAGATTATAGTCATTCAAATTGTGTAGTATTCTTAAGCTTGGCAGATGAGTCTACGAATATGTGTGAAAATATTAAGAGTGATAAAATCATGGTTTGTGTACATTCTGGAAGCTCAGATCATACTGTAGGTGAGAAGAGGTATTTTTCAGAGTATTTAGAGCTACAAAAAACCGAGGAAAATATGTGCAGCAAAAATGGAGTGGAATTGGAAGCCATTGGTATCGGAAATATAACGATATGTTGTTATAACTGTAATAATGATCCACTCTACTGCACTATTGTAAATGTATACTTTGTGCCAGAAGTCAGAAAAAATCAGTTGTCTGTGTCAAAACTTGAAAGTAGAATCATGAGAGTGATCTTTGATAAAGGAAGTGTTCACTACACAGATGGGTATGGTGGTGGAGTGTCTCGAAACTATCTATACAAGTAGTAAAGAGGATTGCTCAAATAAATTGGTTCTTTTGTGGCACAGATGCCTTGGGCACCTTGGATATAATAATTTAAAGCTGGTGTGTAAAAACAAATTAGTTGAAGGTCTAAAAGAAATAACAAATATAAAAGGTACAAATGAATTGTGTGAATCATTTATTATAGGAAAACTGAGAGAACTGCCGTTTAAAGGAACATATGAAAGGGATAGCAAAGCACTGGAAATAATTCATACTCTAGTTTGTGATCCAATTAGTCCAACATCATGAGATGGTTATAGTTACTTTGTTACCTTTATTGATGAATTCACACATTTTGTAGTAATTTACCTGTTAAAAAAAAAGTGAGGTGTTTGAAAAATTCAAAGAGTATTACTATTATGCTACTAAACATTTTGGTGTAGATATCTTAAAGGAAAAATCAGATAACGGAGGTGAATATGTAAATCAAGAGTTTAGAGCATTTAGCAAAAGTAAAGGTATTAGGATGATATTTACTGTACTATATAACCCTCAACTAAATGGAGACACAGAATGCTTCAATAGAACGATAGTTGACAAAGCGAGAATTTGCCTAGTAGAATCAAAATTGCCTGATGAGAAGTGGGGAGAAGCTGTATATTATTCTGCTCATGTAATAAACAGGAGTCCAACTGCAGCCCATGATAAAACACCTTTTGAATTATAAGAAAGAAAAATACCTAACCTAAGTAATCTAAAAGTGTTTGGTAGTAATGCATTCAATCTTGTGCCAAAGTAAATGTGAACCAAATTAGACCCTAAGACCCAGAAATTATTTATAGATGGATATGGAGCACAGGAGTACCATTTATAGGACAAAGAGAAAAGAATAATCTCAATGGGGAGAAATTTAGTTTTAGGAGGATCCCTCTAGAGTAGAACACTTAAGTATATTGTCACAACCAGAGAGTCAGAGTATAAACGAAGGTGAGGTTATACATAAGGAAAGGATAGTTGAGGTAGGTGAAAATGACGGGGACCCTAGTAATGAGCTAATACAACTAAAGGTAAACAAAAATGGGTTAGAACCATATAGTAGAGGTGAAGGAAAGAGACAATTAGTTAGCCCTAGAAAATTTGACGATTATGTTGGTTTCCTGACAGTGAACATGATCTCTTGATTGCAATTTACACGTCATTTCAAGAAGAAACACCGCACAATTACGGTGAGATTGGCTATCGTGTAGATAAGGAATTATGGTATAAAATTATTAAGGAGGAACTTGAAGTGTTGGAAGAGAATCAGACATGGGAGACAGTTAAAAAGCCTGAGGGTATCAAACCAGTAGACAGTAAGTGGATTTTTACAAAAAAGGAGTTAAGGGATCTTCTGAAATCTGTAAGACTAGGTTGATGGCAAAGGGGTACCAATAAGAGTGTTTGGGAGAGGATAGTAGTTATTCACAAGTACTGAGACTGCAAACTGCGAGAGTGTAGTTTGTTGCGGCTCAGCGTGATTATCACATACATCAAATAGATGTACATACTACCTTTTTATATGGGGCAATAAATGAGGATGTATATTTAGAACCTCTTGTAGGAGTAGTGGTCGACAGGGATTGTATTCTTAGGCTTTGGAAGTCTGTATATGGTTTGAGTAAGTCCCCTAAATGTTGGTATGATAAGATTTTTAAAAGTCATTAAAATCATGGTTTTGAATGCTAAGAAAATGACTACTGCTTATATGTAAAGAAAGGTATTTATAATTTGTTATATGTGGATGATATACTGATTCTCAGTGAAAGCATGGAACAAATTGAATGAGTAAAAAAATTTTGTTTTCAGAGTTCAAGATGAAAGACATGGGCTCTGACAATTTGAAATATTTAGGTATACATATTTGTAAAGAGGAAGATGATGTGGTACTTGATCAAAGTGATTACTTAGAAAAAATCCTAAGGAATTTTAGAATGTATGTGCAAACACCTATGGAGGTGAACTGTAAACTTAAAAGAGTGTGAGGAAGTAGATCAGACGCTAGAATTAAAGAACAGATCATGTATTTGTGGTCTTGGATCCAGACCTGACATAACTGCAGTAATATCTTATTTAGGACGCTTTCAATTGAAGCCTAGTGAACAGCTATAGATTTATCTTAAATGAGTGCTTCGGTACATTAAGGGTACATTTAACTATAAGTTGTACTACAGAAAAAATTGTAATGGTAGTTGTCCACTAGTGGGGTATGCAGATGCACATTTTGCCAGAGAAATGGATCGGAAATCTACTTAGGGATACACGTTTAAAGTTTTCAGTAATACTATGGTACAGCGCATAAGGAAACAGTCATCAGCTGCCTTGAGCAGCACTGAGGCTGAATTAGTAGCCCTATGTGAAGCAATTATGGAGGGTTGTTAGATACGATCGCTATTGATTGAATTAGAAGTTAAATGTAACAGCATGATGATGTTTAGGGATAACATGAGCTCCGTAAATGCACTGAGTAATTGTGATCAAAAGCCCCTGAAGCACATGGATGTGAAACTATCTTTTATACAACAAAAAATTAATGAAAAGGTGGTAATTGTTAGAAATATTAATACAAAAGAACAAGTTGCTGATATCCTCACCAAACCTCTTGGTGCAGAAGCACTTAAATGTTTGTTAAAAAGTTAGGACTGTGTTAATGAAAAAAGTTTGTCTACTATATAAATGTTTTAAGTTAAATTTATGATGTAATGAAGATGTAATATAATATATTTGGTTTGTGTGAAACAATAACCATTGGGGAGGAGTGTTGAGTATGTTGTGTATTATACCACAGAAACTATGTATTCTATGGAGCAATGGTCATGTTGTGTGGTATAGTCTGTGAGAGAAGTGGAAGATTTTGGAGTTGCTGTTTAACAGTTGAACAGAAGGTTTGTGCTGGAAAAATTGAAGATTTAAAATTTATATCAAATGATCCACATTATTATCAACATTTACAACACACTGTCAACAAATATTTAAGAGTTGGAAAAGATAGTTTGTGAGTGGGCAATTCTCACAAATTTCACTGTGAACATCTACACAATCTGAATGAAAAAATAGCCCACGAGAAGTTAGCTTTTAAACAATGTGATTTGAGGTAATTATGGTGATTAGAAAAGCTTACCATTGATACACCTGCAAAAACAATGTCACTAGATGACTGCCACCGTGTCATCAGCCAGCACGCCAGCCGGTACTTGGTGGGTCTGCAGCAATATTTTTGGTCAGACATACAGCTTATTTATTTAAATGGTGTATTGGGCTAACTTGAATGCTTTAAATATTTATTTTGCTTGCAAACCACATTCACAGCCTGATAATTTGGAAAAAAAAAAATGTGATATTGCAGGCCTAAGGGTTATCTGCCTATACAAAGGATATTTTCGTTGAATAATTTTTTTTTTTATTTTTAAATTCCAAAGATGACAGTGTACTGGGGGAAGGAATCACATATATTTTAAATTAATAAATGTTAAAATACAATTACGGAATTATGAATTGAATTATAGCCACATGGCTGAAGGGTGATGAGAGAATATCTGTTTCAGAAAAGGTACCCAGTCTATACCACATTTGGCCAGGAGTAGCGGTGTTAAATTCTTTTGAATGTTCACTTTTTGTTTGGCCTCTGTCGTATTAGGACAAGTTTTGGAGCCTGTTAACCATTGGTTGCTACTGTAGTTGTGTGGTAGTGTTTGGGAATTTGGGGGTGGGAGGGCTGTAAGACAGACTTGTAAACATTAGGCAACAAGCGAAGGCCGAGCCTGCGATTGGTTAGCTGAGTATTGCACAGTAGTAGTCACAGGGTCAGGCAAAACGACCATCACCAGGCAAGAAAAACCATCGCAACAATGCTTGGGACGGTCATGCGAGTAGGCTGCAGCCCAACTATCACATCAAAATATACGTAGTGGTGAATTTACCATGCGTGGGCAACACCATGACTTTAATTAACAACAACGTTAAAGTTTGGGACTAACCTTTCGCTACTAAATTTCTTCCTTCCACGCACAGAGGTGCCAACCATTTACCAAAGCTTTCAGTAATAATTTTGCGAAAAAATCCGTATTTTTCAGTATTTTTCCGTAGTGAACGTATTATCGTAAGCCCATGCTATATTGACCTTACAGTAGCAATACAGAAATAACCGTAACCGCACAGTAAGAAATTCCCAGGTTTCCATACCTCTTAGGGCGGCTAAACAGCAGTACGATGTGTTATAGCATGCGTCACTCAAAAGTGAGTGTTAAATTTTTATGGTTACTTGGCGATTCTAGCACGGCCGTTAAATGTGTAGGCCTATACACAATCACATTACCCGTTCATCGGTAACTTCTGTCATTTGTTGTTGGATATACTGCATCACTTAATTATAATGTATTTTATCCTCGAAATTTTTAACTTCGAAAATGCTCAATGTGTTTCTACCGTAACTATGTATTGACGGTGGCATATTTTCCACCGTGTTTACACTGAAGTCACAATTGCACAATTCACAAAACACATGATGTTGAGATACATTTGAAGCACTTAAACCTGTCCACAACTGTGAATATTCAGAACGATATTTCTCAACACTCTTCGGTTTCTCGAATTTAAACATTAACATCAAAATACGTTCGTTAAATTACGACAACATTGATAAGTTTCCAATATGGTCGATCAGCGGAAGAAGCAACAACACACGACTATTTGACTGCATGAGTCAACATCAACAACTAATCGAAAAGTCGGAAGACTGCGGTCTCGTCCGACGTAATATGAACAATCGATTGTATGAGATACATACGAGATACGAGAAACTTCTGACGAGTGCCGCGCGAAGTGTAAACACACTAGTTTGTAAATACGTTACCATCACCAAAATATGGTTTTGGCAAACTAAAAAGGTGAGAAACAATACAATGTTTGTGTGCCGGAGCATGAGAAAAGAAATAGCACGTCATACGATCCACAGAGGTACACATCTAAAAATATGCATACACAATGGAACATGCCTGTTTTATTTACAGTTGGGCGGAAGCTAATAAATCCATAGTTCATTAACAGAATCCATACTTCCATAGTAAACCATCATAATTCGTATAAACTAGTATAATCCGTAGTAGTTGGCAACTCTGCACGCGTGTAGGTCATCGGTGTGGGATGCTTCAGCATTTCCCTTCCTAATTGTAAACTGCTGGCTTTTTTTTTTTTTATTATTTCCTTTCAGACGAGACTTTCTCGAAGATACACTGGTGACTGGAGGAATATGTTTTTGAAAGGCGAAGTAACGAGAATAATAACTGAAGCAAACACCAAATCTTTCATTTCAAGGGTAACTTAAAAATGATCCTATAAAAGTACTGCGGAGCTAGTCGTGGCAAATAATTTTTATCAGTCAGTAGAAGCGCTGTTTAGTTCATCATCTAACGTATCTAGCTCGCAAGGATGTGACTGGAAGTGTCATTATCCGGCTCCAGTCGAGTCTGAGTTCTGAGGTTAAAGCACAACGAAAAGAGCGCAAAGTGACAAAATAAATGGTTTAAAATAGTACACAAAGTCATAAACATTTGAGATAGCTATAAACAGTTGCCACAAAAGCATTATCAGGCGAACAATAATTTAGTGATTAGAATATTTAATTTCCTGTTCTGGATCCATTTACTGTGTATGTTGTATATGTAACGTCATACTACTAGAACTCTTTAACAAAACATTTTTCGAAAATTGCTCTGAAAGCAATGAGCTGCAATATCCAAAGAACATTTAAACCTATATACAGAAGTGTTAACACATATACACAAATAAATATATTATTATAAAATTAAGTAACATTTTAATTTATCCCTTGATTATAGATAGTTTTTCTGACAATATGAATACAGTAGAACATAGTTAAGGCTTGGTCTCAAGTCATACTGAATATTATTTTTCTCTTCTTGAAATTCTAATAAGAAAAATTTTAAATATTCTACGATACCGCAAATTCCTTTTACCTAAAGCTACAGTACAGATATTGGGATTTAGCTGTTAGCTTATAATTACGCTGCAATCTGTGTAGCAAATTTTATTATATTTATAATTCACCTGACATTGCGACCTAACTACACAATGCTAGCTCAGTTGCCATGATTGTACTATAGCGCAAAATAAATAAAATTTGCAGTATAATAACTGATTTAACATTTTTCTCCTCAGAATTCCAAAAAGCAAAAAAATAATACAATTCAATACGGCGACAAACCGAGCCTTGATCCGTGATGGTCGGGGCAAAGAAATTCACAAATTACCCATTTAAAGTTTGGAAGTGTACGAAGGACAAGGCTAAGAAACACTACATATCCCGAGTCCTGTTGTACCATGGCGCTGATGTAGCAAGTAAATAAAAACAAATTTACTGCCGGCACAAACAAGCATAGCGCTTCTTTTCCTATACACAGTTTCCCTCTGATTGGCCCTCCTTCTTCCCTATCCAATAAACTCGTATTGCATGCGTCAGTATGCCTTATACGTTCTCGCACGCACACACACACATTTCCGTTAGCCTGAGCTGGCATTGCTTGCCTTGGCATCTCACTCTAAACCAAAATTCACTGCTTCTTGATGCCGTGCAAGCTTACACCGCACAGCAAGATAACGACACTGATAGTAATTTTTTTGTCTAGACATTCAAAAAGAAAGTTGGACATTTACATAGCTCAAAAAGTAAAATAAATTGTGATAACCAGGGCCCTAAGAAATGTCTTCTTCTTTTCTTCTACAACAAGATATACAAATGTTCTCAAGCCTAGAACACGTTCACTTTTATGGCCGTTAACTTCTGTCAGCAGTGATGAGTAATCTTGGACACGGCATCTCATGTTCACAAAACAACGAAGATGACTAACTTACCTCTTTTCCTTATCTACACATTTCCCGTTAGTGCTGAGTGGTCATACAGGCAGCAGAAGCTTCTGCCAGCCCTTTCCTTCTTCTGTATTAATTATGATGATGTACGTGGTAATGAAATCCAAAGTCTTCCTTTAGTTGCTCATTGCATAAAAAATCACGTCTGCATAGTTGTTAATAATCGTCAGTCAAATCCGCAATGAGAATTATAAAAATTCGTAACTAAACATTTTTATTAATAAACCATAGCAGAAAATGCAAGTTGAAGTTAAAGTGCAATGACTGCGAAAGACTACAGAGATTTTGAACCTTGTCGCATGTAAAAGAGTCGTTTTATTTTTAGAAAAATGCATATGTTTGGGATGTGTAAAGGGTTGAGTTATCACGCCAAAAGAAAATGTTGGAGGCATCACAATGGCCAAAGGATTAATGGTATGGTACATGGAATGAGAAGGATGAAGGTGTAGCAATATCAGACAGCAAAAACGTTCTTCACATGAAACAATAGCCGAGCATGCACACTGTCTGCTTAAACCCCCCTCGGCCATCGCACCTTTCATTTCACAGTCAAGGACACTCCCTTTCCGCAACACCATAACCAGATTGGCTGCGGCGGAACTTCTACTTCCACCCCCTCCCTCCCGCATCTCTTACACAACCTTTCTCCCCCTTGTATCGACATTCTTTCAACCCACACCCTTCTCCTTTCTTCCAAGCCACAAGATAAACATAAGACTGCCGGGTGCCGGCTTCTGAAGCTTGTTGTCTCGCCCGTGAGCCACTAATCATATGCGCTGCTATTTTGTGCTTTTACGCATCTATGTTTTGACACTTCTAAAATAGTCCCGAATTATCACATTCCTAAATCAGTTCATCATGGATTAACGAGGCTCTACTACATGTTGTGGTGGTACCTTCCCTTCTATTTACCTTACCACGTGGTTCCGGGAATAGCAATAACAGCAGAGCATCTCTCTCCTCATTTAGCGGGTCGTGGGTTCGTAGTGCAAATGAAGATGTGTGCTATTCCAGTGAATAATTGTGTCAGTTTTTATTTATTATCAGTTTTTACAATACCGTGGTAATACAGAAAAAGGTTCTCGCATGGCAGTAGAGCGGGAAATAGTACATCAAGTCCTGTGTGGTGTTTCAGCATACATCAAGAATAGTAATTAATAAAAATTAGTTAGGCACAACTTGAAAGAGCTCCCGATCGCTGTTGCGGTGCTTCGAGCGAGATAAAAAAAAACTTTCAGTACAGCACATACAATACTAATTCGCGGCCACGTGGCATCCATCGAGGATATAGCAGCCTCTCGCTATCGGAATCAACACCTTAAGTGCACCAAATATGAATCTTGGCCGCATTTCAAATAATTAGTGTTTGCACACTACAGCAGACGTTTTTGTATTCCAACCTCTCGCGACGACATCGCCTACGTGCGCACTTCCGTCTTCAAAAGACCTCTCGCAGCACAGCACGAGAGGTGCACATGTACTCACTTCCAGATAAGACACAGCAATGGCAGAGAGCATGGGTATGCTACCCCAGCGTCACCACCCTCCATTCCAAGAGCATTGGGAACTCTTTAAATAATTTATTTGTGCTTACAGAACATGCAGCATTATCTCTGTTAAGCCGGGCAACTGATCCTCACTGGGGTTGTTACCTTATACATATAGACTGGTTAAACTATAAGACCTCAATATTTTAAGGGGAGCTCAATCTTTCTTACTAGCACATTCGCCTGGTCACCTTAAGTTCCACGGTATTAAAAGAGAAATTTAATCATAAAACTAGTAGTAAAAAAAACTCATAAAACAAACAAAACAAAACAGAATAGGTCTGGTAAGGCCAGTTACTTCACAATGTCTTTTTCAAAGTTACATACTAGCTACATGAAAGTAATACACAACCCTGTTTGAATTGAAAACATTATAAAGGTAGTATAGGTTTTTCAATACATGTTGTCACTTTTCACTTTCAAATACTAAAGAATTGTAAGTATGTTCACTTCGTGACCACACAGAATGGTAGCCGTGAAGAAATGAAAGAGCAACCATAACTATATAAACAGCCATGACCTGCTGAGAACATTTATTCTTCTTCCTTGTGCTTGTGTTGTATTTAGGGTAGTCCAACCCACTCTCATATAGGCACCAGCAGTAAACTGTGACAATGATCCCAGGCAGTCACCCATAAAGTGATAACCATGCCCAAAGCTACTTAACTTCAGTGATCAGATTACCACCAGTGTATTATTATGCAGTACGGGCTGCTGACAATTTCAGTCAGTGCAGTAGGTGTAGCTGTTTTCATGTTGGTTATGTGCGAGACATAGACAAAACTTAACAAAGTATGCTTTGTATTATCTTCCAATTTTTACTTGTACTTTTATGTGAATTTACTTTTAAATAATTTCACATTTCATACAAGTAGCCCCCATTTCTTCAACATCTACTACCTTAGCATGTAATGAAGTTGATATATGAGGCAAAACTTGTCCAGTTTTATACTGTAATCTGCAACCCTCTTTAAACAAAAAAGAAACAGAAGACTAGTAACCGAAATCTAAATCTATTTACATGAAATGGAAATTGTGTAACTTCGAACTATATCAACACAGCCCTGAATAAGACATAACAAAAAAGACACCAGTCGCCAATGCCAAACAAGTTTACATGTTGAATTTTTTTCCGCACAACTTTCATGATTAAATAATGGTATTTCTGCATAGTGAGGGGTCATTTGGATGCTTTTACTTGTGCACACCTGCCAACTTTTCAGTTTGCCATCAATAAAATTATCAAGTTGAAAAATGTATTTATTTTAAATCACATGCGGAAATTTTTCTATACGTTTCACATGATATTATTTATTCTCCCTATATTTCTGATTAAACATTCAAACTCAACTACCTACTACTTATGTTGTAAATGTTTGATACGTTAAATTACTAAATAAAATTCTATTTTTAAAAAATTGGGTAACTTACCGTTAAAAATGTTGCCATACTGTTTAAGTACTGGGAAAAAATAGCTAAAGTACGACAATATCAGAGATGCCAACCTTGGGGAGTGCCTGTCAGTAATGAGCAACATTTTGCTATTTACCCACCCCTTGTGATGAAGTCCTGTAAAAATTTGGATTCCTAGACGCAAAATGGTGCTAGTTAAAGAGTTTTCCTGGTAAAAACATCAATATTATTTTTATTTAATATCTTAAACTGGACACTGAGAAGGGGTTAATAGTGTTTGAACAAACAATGTCACTTTAACTCATAACAATCAAACAAAGCCTTCAATTAAAGGTAATTTGCAATTCGGACAAAATTATCACTCAAAACATAAGAAACAAATAAGTGACCGCTGAAGAGGGAAGAACCTGTTCGTTTACTTGACAATTAAATGTAACTACTAATGGATACAACTACTTGCAATCATTATTGTCACTGCGCCATCTGTTGCCAAAGAAAAGTGAGCGTTTTGAATCCTACAGATGATATCTGCAACCCTTTTATCAGCCATGCTCTTGACAACGGCGGCGGTATTGGTTCTCCCAAGATTAAGGCTTTCGCCTACCTGAGGTCGAGTACAATAACCGCTTGAATTCCATGCCAGTCTTGCACTGAGGCGGGTGGCAGGAAAACGAAGCTTTGCTGTCCGCTTCTCCCCATCACTCCGTGGATACCCTTCGGTCCTGCGCCTCCTATTCCACACTTTCCTTCCTCTTCTTTTCACTTGTCTCTGTGGGCAAGTGTACTGCGAAGAGCAGTAGGCCAGCCTTGAGTAGACTCAGCACCCCCCTCCCTCTTCCGGCACTCCGAATTCAGATTTCTGTGTTAGTTTTCTTTTCATAGCAGTATGTTTTGGCACACAAAAAATGTGTGCGTAATGCTGCTGGACCAATGCACTGATAACTACACATTTCCTATTCTTATATTTATATACAATCAGACTACGACTTTTTCTGCCAGACTTAATAGCGCATTACTGGAACTCTAATGATATAAATTTAACAATTTAAAACAATAGCTGCTTATTCTATTCATATTTAATATTTCCGTAATAAAAATTTCGAGCATGGAAGGCAAAGCCGCGACGGGAGACAGCAGACACACACACGAATTGTTAGCGCTCAGTGTGTTCAGACAAAGCAGGATATCTTGGAGTCCGATTAAATATCAACATTTAGCAAGTGCACTGCGTTGGTGAAAGTCACAGTTTGTGACATTTAATCGGCCCCTACGTAGTATCAATCAGTTTTTATGCATGTAGTATCAATCAGTTTTTATGCATGTAGTAGCAGTCCACTGCGGCTTTGCTCATGAGTATTATTCATAACTGATAACACTTACTTTAACAGAAATACCTCTTTGTGAACCTGCAGTCACCAATTGTTCGAATGTCCAAGCTGAAAAGCAGTCTTAGGTTTGTCCCTGCCACTAACGACGACTTCACCTGGGCCTTATTTATAGTCACAGTAAAGTCGATGTTCTGGGGCAGTTACATGGTGTTAAATGTAAAAATGTTAATCGAATAGAAAACGTCTGATTTACCCTGTGCACAACCATTGGTGACTATGCCCTCCATTACATATTTTCAAAATATTCACTTGAAGTTATATGCCATTAGAAAGTTTTGGTGGGAAAAGGTTTAGCAAAAACGTATTTGGTGCCCCAACCTTGAGATTAGTGAGATGACACATGTGAGGTGGTGATGTCGTGTAACCTAAGTGGAAACTGAACTGTGTAGTCAGTTTTACCCCTTTTAAACGACTACGTGTAAATTTCACTAATTCAATCTGGCCTGAATTTTTTGTGCGTCAGAATTGAATCAAACGTTCGCACGCAGCTCTTAACAGAACTCAAGCCCAAAACCTCCCGGAATGTAGACCTGAGCAACAAACAAATGCGTCACGTAACGTAAACATAATTCGTGATAACAGATTCAATTTAAAAAATAAAATATTCATGTCCTGGGCTCACAGAGGTTGTACAAGACCACGTCTCGATATGTTATTGTAGAGTGAAACTGCTGTATAATTTATTCCTCGCTGTTTGTACATACTTTTCCGATTGTCTGCATTGAAAGTTCACAATTTTAGTTTTATTCTTAATAATCACATTATATTATAAAATAAAAAACCTACATATAATTTTTTAAATACTTTCGTAAGCATCACTCTGACGCGAACAACACCTCAATCTCTCTATTGGTTAGATAGATATCATGGGTTGTAGGAAAATAAATTTTGTGCTTTTTCACCCTTTTAGGTGTTGAATATAGAAATATTATAATTTCACATCTTAGACATTTGTATTAGCATCCAATTGAAGTGAAAATCACGATGGTAGCTCGTTTCAGTCGAATCAAAATCAATAATTTATTTTTAAAATATATATATATATTTCCTGCAAAAAATTATTTGTATATCTCGACGGGTTTGATAGATAGGATTTACCTAAGATACATTACAGATCTTTTCACCTCCTAAGAGAGTGAATTTTTAAAAACCCTTGACTCACGTTTTAGAATACTTTATTGGTGTATCGTGGACGTGAGAAACACGACAATAGACCGCTGGGTTCAAGATATATGGACGATATTAAAAACACATTTCACCTATTTTAAACCCTTTTCACCTCCTCAGGTGGCGAATTTCAAAAATTCATGAAACAACTTTTCAGGTATTTGAGCAATCGTCCATCTTACACAAAAATCACGTCGCAATACAAAAAAAAATCAATGTGGTCGATTTATATCACAAATTTTACCCATTATTTACCTCTTCGGGGCCGAATTAGGAAAATATATTTAAATGGTAAGCCTATTTAGATATTTACATAAGCATCAATCTGAAGCAAAGAGCACTTCGATATATAGATTGGTTCGATAGATATATAAGAATAATCCAAAACATATTTCATGTATTTTCACCCCCTTAATTATCAGATTCAAAATGTCTTTTGAGTCCTACGTTAGTCATTTGTATACGTAACCATTTGAAGTAAAATTTATGACATAACCAATTATGTTTCAGTGGTATAGACGATTCATTTAAAACATACCCCCCCCTTTTTTTAACTGTTGGGAGTCAAATTAAAAAAATCCTAAAACTACTTTTTGGATATTTACGTAAGCAATATTTTGAAGTGAAAACCACCTTTCTATCCTATCCCGAAGGACAGGGATGCCAACTTCTAGGTGGTCTCATCAGTAGTCATCCCTCGTCCCCGTAGGGTCATCGTCTCCCCTTACAAGGAGGGGGGTCCGGGGGCCCTCCCCTGGAAAATTTTCAATTTCAAGGTGCAAAATTGTGCTATTTACACAGTTTTTGTATATTAACATTGAATCTACTGCCAGTCAAAAAATTGATATTGCTTTCCAATATTTAGAGCAAAAAATTATACATAGGTCTATTTGAGGCCTTGGGGGAACTGCGAGAAATAGATAAATCAGAACAATTTAAAAATACACGGACTATTTTCATTTGCCAGCACTTACAACTAAAAAATCTCATTTGTGGTTAAATTATAAATAATAAAAATAGCAATCTTACCTCACAATTAACACAAATTGCTGATTGTAGAGTCCGGAAACATAGCCCTAAATAAATTTCCGGCGTGGTCTGCTGAAGATAGCGGTAAATTGTGCTCTACTATAAAAG
>PNEQ01129064.1:0-51372 GCA_003012365.1 Medauroidea extradentata
CTAGAGACATGAACTTTTCGCGAAAAGAAATTTGCCTCACTTTGTGTCAGTGACTTGTGTGCACGTCTGCAGACTTGCTTCACGGTCAGAGATAGGATGTTTTGACATTCGTGTGTCGTGGGGTTTTACACGCAAATCACAGACGTGTGGTGTTACAGTAACCTTATTGTGATTGGTACAGTCAAATGAGAAACGTCACTGTTCAAAGGCACGCTGCCAATATCTCTGAAGCAGAACTGCAGACGTGCACATAAGGCACTGGAACAAAGTGGGGCAAAATTCTTTTCGCGAAAAGTTCATGTCTCTAGTTATATCACAGCTACAAGCGTGGTTTAATGGGAGTTTTAGAAAATCCCATTTCCTTCAAATTATAATTTTTTTAACTGAAGATTCGGCTGTAAATAATGGTAAGGGACATTCAGAAAGAAACAGTGTTATGAACTATAAAACATAGTACGTGACCTATTTTATTCATATTAGGAAAGAATTCCATTTCAATTCAAGACTTGGAATTGAACTCTGAACTAAAAAATTCATAAAGGGCGTTACTTACTATGAGTAACACCTGATAATACTGTTTCTTTCCGAATGTCCATTAACATTATTTGCAGTCGAACCCCTCAAAAATATTTTAAATTAAAAAAGTGAGGCTCTTCAGAATACGAGGCCCGGCGCAAATGCCCCTTTTGCCCCCCTCTAGCCGCGGCCCTGGGCGAGGTATGTCGTCGAGGTTACAAATTATTTTTTCCGGAGCGCACAACACACGTTACGAGGAAGACCCAACCATCTGCACAAGTTGGCACCGCGCCACCTGCGGAAGACTTCTGCACCCGTGACCTTCTCGTGCCGTGTAAGGGGCGAATGATGAATGAAAATGCCGGTAATCGCGCAGGGGAGATCTGCTATAAGGCGCGGCTACCGCGGGATAAACGCAGGTTCCTTCATTCTTCTTCTTTTTTTTTATGTGGTTTGGTGAGTCACCACGGCTACGCTGGGGCTTTAAGGCGGGGTCCTCTTCTCCTCCTCCCAGAAATCTTCAAGTGGCACGACCTGCAAACACAGAGGGCGGGGGCCGCGGATGGCTGGATGGGGGCGAGCGTCTCATGGGTCGTTAGTCATAAAATTTATTCCACCGCCCGTCGGCCAGCGGGGCTACTCATTAGCGAAGCACTGGCTACCGAGCTACGCCCGTCTGTTTCTCAGAGAAAACAGCCGCTCTTTCGACCGCGGTGTTCTTTCGAGGAAAGGGCTATGGTTGGCGGAGTGGATAGAGTACTCACCTCACACCAAGACGATCCTGGCCGGCTCCCGGATTTTCGCATGTGGGAATCGTGCCGGACGATGACGCTGGTCGGCGGGTTTTCTCGGGGAACTCCCGTTTAACCCCTGCCCTTTCATTCCAGCGTTGTTCAATACTTACATCATGCCATCCCTCGCCAGCGTTATAGACCTAGGCTATGCTATCTAGTTTATAATTTTTTAGCTATATTAATTTTTTATGCCTAAACAAGAGCAGATATAAAACTCTCTGTCCGGCAGTTTGGTTTAAAATCTAGTTCTCCATGTTGGCTGATTTTTTTCAAGGCAATTACTGGTACTGCAGCCTAGGAAAGGTTTTGAGAGAGCGGCGCAGCGGGCGTGAAATGGTATCTATTGCGCAGCTACCCGCCCCACATTTCCCCTCCCAGCCAGTGAGAGGGGAAATGACGGAACCCTGAGTGTGCCATTAACAGCTACAACCAATCAGCAGATGCGCACACCCCCGCTGGTTATGGCCAGGAGGAGGTGGAGGAAATTTCCCCTCTGCGCATTGCCAGGACTTTCCTAGCTCGCATGACCAGTAATACTATGATTTTAGCTAATTATGTAATTAACGAAATTCTGCTTAATGGACTTTTTATTCGAACAGTAGCCCTATAATTTCTTGCTTTGAAAAAATTAGCTATCACTGCATAAAGTCATTTTAAATAAAACTGCCAGACAGATTTTTTATATCTGCTACCGTTTAAGTTTTAAAAAATAATTATTGCAAAAACAGCAGAACTAAAGAGCATGGCCTTAAGTGCTGACACATTATTTATTCACTTAGACCACGATCTTAGTTCAAGGAAGTGTGAACAAGACCACAATTGCCAATGTGCATCACAGTTACAGACCGTTCGTGATCAGAGCATCAGCAGATCGACTCACAAAAAAACACGAGATTCATAACATCAAACCGAGCGGCAATGCGCAACAGTAACTCGCTGGACTCGCATTCGGGATGACCTGGGATCGATTCCCGACTACGAACATCCTGATTTCGGTTGTCCATGGTTTCCCGAAATCGCTCCAGGCGAATGCTGCGATGGTTCTTCAACACATACCGTGTTCTTTCTTCCAGTCCCTGTTCTTGTGTTGAAGTGTGTGTAACAGTCACTTCAGGCTGTTCAGGTGTGTAATTAATAACGTTATATTTAAACTAAACAACGTTAGTTTTGTAGATATTACTAGTGGCTACATTTTCCTCTTACAGAAAACTTTTATCAGTCATTTGTATACATGTAACAGCATGTCCAAAATGTTACGTGAGCGTACACTTAGTGTACACCAACAGCTTTAATTAAATGAAATAATTTACACTGAAATATGATGTAACGGCCTAAGTGATAAACGATATAAAACATAAAACAATACACATTCATATTAAAAAAACTACTAAAAATAACGGATTTTGTATCTTTGGCACTTGAACAAAATGAAAACCAATTCACGCAAATAACGTATTTTGTTTTCAGAAAATAGCGTTATTCCTCCTGATTACAAATCTGTCAGTTCTGTAGCTATGCTAATTGTCTACTCGTGATGTACGTCTGCGGAAAACAAGTGCACATCTACGACGTGACGAGCTGCCATGGAGAGGTGAAGAGTGAGCGATAAGAACTGATAACTGTGTTACCCAACTCTTTCAACCCACTTGGGTGACTGTATCAAAATCTTGAGAGCGGCTCATTATACAGGATGAGTCAAGACGGAGTGTGTTAATCTCTTATAGTGATGGCTCACAAAAAAAAAAAAAACATGTCGAAAATATGTTTTCGTGTTGTTCCTAGACTGTAAAATATGGGAGTAGTGCTACCTTGAAAAGACTTTAAAATTACATTTCAATTAAAACATAAAAAACTGCTTAATATTAAACAACGAAACTTTGTAGTGTCTTACAAATGACTTTGCACCATTATCAGTAATTCAGTTTGGTAATGCCATTCGCCCATCATTGTTCAAATGGGGCACGACACTTTTCTTCTGCTTCTAACTTCGGTACACTTTACTGAAATTCATGTTCTACTACAGAATATGAAACAGACGCGAAAGATTAATAAAAAACAAAGTTAGTCTTGTCGAAAATTGCTAGAGTTACCCGTTTTCGAGAAAATAGTCATGTACAACTGCTGTATTTTTCTAACGCCAGAAACATATGCAGGTAAAGTAACATCCGTGCAAGGCGTGTCACCGAACTAATAGGTGTGTTGCAATAATATTGTTGCAACGGATTTATCATGTAAGATTTGCAATACGGAAAGTATAACTCGCAAATATTTAAGAAATATATATAAAAAAATCGACTTACAGAATACTAAATATCAAATCGATCAGACCAGTAGAATTGTTCACATCCACTCAAAAATAAATTGCTACGATGCGACACACAGACAGACACGTTAAACTTATTAACACCCCTCTTTTTGCGTCGGGGGTAAATAAAAGTAGGTGCACAGTACTGTAAAGCTGTTGCACTCTGTTGGCAAGGAAACTGCATTATTAAAATAACGTTCATAGTAATGTTCACCAAGTTTGAGAAAATCTTACATCCAAGTAACCCCATTGTTACTAGTGACAATAAATTATTCACTGTCTACATACCAACAACTGACACGTTTTGTAATATCAGTAGTAAAATGCTTCGCATCACTGCATGGGGTACCTGCTTTATGTGGTAATTAGGACTTATTGGCCTCAAGTGGTTTACGTTTATTTATCAGAGAGGTTGCGTTGATGTACTATTTTGTAAAACTTCGTGCACAGCAAAAAAAAAAAGATGTAATGGTTAATTTGGTTGTTTTAACTAGACTGACCTACGTACTATATAGATAACACAAGTAGCATTTTTTTTTTCTATTTCTGCTGCATTAAATCAAGTCAGCGAGGTCTTCTCTCATCTGATGAAGTATAGTCAAGTTAAAATACATTCGGCACTGCTTCACTTTCCACATAGTACGTAACTAATGGTTCGTTGATCGACTTTTAGGGCCTAAAACAATACCATCAATAGAACGTAATAAATACGATTTGCTTTGTGTTGAAACAAAGCATTTTTGAGACAGTGACTCCTTCCAGTGAATCAGTAAATAACTCTAGTTAGACCCAAACGATAATGTCATGCATTTTTAAGTTACATATCTTATTCTAGTACTTTTCACCAACGTACCACACTACGTTAAAAGTGCCTTAGATTTATCTACGCCGTTTTGTAGGCCATTATATCGCTGTGGTATCAGCTCGGACCCAGCAGTTGGTTGAGCGATGCGTATTTTTATGGCGGCGTCGGCTCCAAGTATTTGCTGAAGGTGTCCAGTGGGCGTATATAAATGATGTCACTTTCTGGGATGTGTAAGCAGAGTATTCACAGCCGTGTTTCCGCAAGTGCGTCGGAGGCGTTGAAAGTTTAGAGGTATTGTTTTTTTTAATGAAGTTCGGTTGTTCTTAAATCACAGTGTGTGTATGTGTGTAAGCGGGTGGTTCTGTCTTGATTCCGCAAGCCATTGATTAATTGTGCGTATATTTTATAAGTTTTTTTATTTATTTTTTCCAGAATATTGTAGTGCGTTTGTGAAGCACGTGTGTACTGCTGATGGTATGTTCGGTATAGGCTGTCCACGGCAAAGTGACCACTTCGGAATATCGCCTTGTCTAAAAGTTAAATAAAATGTAAAAACATATGTTTTATTGTGATCTCACTTTAACTTTTGATATAGACGGTTCGAGACAAAGTGAGCACTCAAAACAGCCCTGCTAAAGTTCTTTTTCCAGCCAATTCGTATCTTTCCGCGCGTAACAGCAAACGAAGAGAAATATCTAACCTCGCTGAACACGTCAGTTAATGTTTCCGCGTGTAAGATAAACTGTGCATTCAGTATGAATGGCTACAGTTTGATAAAAAAAAGTGTTTATTAATTATATAAAATACAAATATGTCGATTGCAGTTGATTTTCTTTCAGTATTGTTGAATTTAAGTAGGAAAATACACGTGACTATGTTGCGTAATTTCGCCGCCAACCACACAAACAGTAAGGCAACTATAGTTAATGTTGAATTACAATCAATAACGGCTAGTGATATTATTCAAAGGTAAATTTGTTTGTGCTCACTTTATCCCGGATGACATAAGTACAACCTACACACTTTGAAGATTATTACTGAGGGCACCATGTTTGTATTGAAAAGTGGCAAAAAACAAAAATTCACTGAAAAGGAAAAGTTACCAGGATGTTCAAAGTGCTTACTTTACTCGAACCCCCTATGGCATCCGCCACCATTATTTTTTGTCTCTGTGTTCCTGTAACATGTTTTTTTTTTTTTTTTTATGTTACGCAGCTATGGTTTTTCTTTGAAGCAGTTAAAAGGTTTCCGAGGAAACTAGTCTAACGGAATTTTTGCTAACTCCGCGCGTGAACTATGCGTGCTAATTGGAGGGTAGAGCACAATGATATCTTTGTTGCATTGTTTTAGTGAACTGCTTACCTCGGAGTCATGACATTGAGCAATGATATGGATTTATATGTTAAATTCATAGAGGTAATATTACTCTAAGGTTAAATTAAATACGGTATGTCTCAGTATCTATGGAAGTTACACTATGCCAGCACCACGGTCGTGGAAGTACAGGTATGGACACTCGCCTATCTGCCAATGTATTTAACTTGACCCACTTGTTGTATGGCTGCAGTTCTCCAAGTTACCGAGAGTGTTGTGTGTCTTTGGCGCTGCAATCAGGGCGGTCGGGCTCAAACTCCACCCACTTTTTTCCAGTGTTTACATTATAAAGTAAATAAATATTGCTGGAGCCATGCTTTAGGATTGTGAGCGAAGGAAGTATTTCATAAATTAATTTTAAAAAATACGTTTTGATAAATTGTTTATTTTTATAATGTAAACACTGGAAAATAAGTGGGAGGGAAGTGGGCGGAGTTTGAGCCCGACCGCCCTTTCACTTCGGCTCTGCTCCATACATCATTGTAACCCCTCACCAGAGCTAAATCTCTTCACTCGCTAACGAAAGTCTGAACTGAACTGAACCCATTGTGAGAAAGTTAAATTATGTGTGCTTTAGACTGATGTATGAAAGTTGAATGCATGAATATAGAGGTTGTGTCCCGAATGTGGAAGCGAATTCTTGAACGGTGACCGACGTACATTACATATAATTATTTCTATCTGTGTGTTAGAGGCTCAGACACGGCGGAGCTATAAGGGTGACTCTGAAGTGTGTACCAAACGACGCATCAGGTCCATACCGACAATTGATACTGTCTTTGAATGTTACTTGCAATGGGACAGAATGACAAACTGTACTATTGTGGTCATACGCCATTGCGACATACGTCGTCCCAGATTTGACCAACACAGAATATTTCTCAGCATGTAATATCCAATGATAAAGAAGGACGGCTGATCTGAGGAGGGAGGAGGGTGACGAATTGAGTTACAGGCAACATAATTAGTCCCCTAACGCCCTCCCCAAAGTAGCATTGACATGCAATTGTGTTGTGAACGTTAAAAACTAAAATTGAACAAAATCAAAATTGTTTGGACTTTATTTAGTAATTTTTCCTAAAATCATTAAACGGATAATTAAATCCCAGCTACAACATTCTGTACTGGCAATCTAAGGCGCTTACAAAAATTTACTCCCTGGAGAAGGGTTCGATATCTTATTTACGTGACCAGGTGTTGTCGGTTACCAGGATTTGATAACCCCTGAAATGCTATTCAAGGTTTTAAAATAATGAAAATCCACAAAAAAAACTACACATTGTTTACATTATGAACATGTCACTAAATGCTACGTCCACAGTGCAGTCTGTACGCGTATTAAGTTTATATTTAAATGTTATATTAGTTTTAGTAGTTGACCGAGATGCCATAAGTTGAGATTTCGTACACGGGCAAATTTACCAGGGGTGAAATTTCAAACACCAAAAACTTGAAATTTTGGCTAACCTACCGTACCCTCGTAAATTTTCATAAGCACTTCTAGACGTATCACTTGCGCAATGGGAGCTGAACCTTCCCCGCTTTTACCCCAATAACCGAATTAAGTGGAAAGTCTACATCTGTTCCCAGAAGTTCGTGTCTATAGCCTTGAGCAACCAATTACCGACCAAGTGCGCTTACATCAAAGGCACCGACATGCCATTAACTTGTGTGTAACTTGCCGCCTATTATGTCACGATTGAAAATATATAGCCTCCTTATATTTCAATTTTCTGGGAATTATAGTGCATGTAATGGGAACAAAGTAACATTGTCAGGCAATACAATGGACTATAGACTAAGGTATTCAGTCGTTCTTCAAGTGGTTTCACAAGGCGCACGACCGCGGCTGGCGACGATAAACTTCGTTCCGTTGTTTCACAACTGAGCGATGGTGTTTTCGGCAGCGAGCATTGTCTCAGACCTTGTCACCATCCATTCCCGCGGGGACATGATGGGGAAAGTTGGGGGGGGGGGCGGTATTTCGTTGTATCGACCCCACACTGTGACAAACTAACGGAAACACGAAGGTTCGAAATAGGGGAGGTCGTTCGTAAATTTATGCTCATACCCAGGCAAAACAGTCTGAAAGTTTACGAAGGGCAACAGAGGAATTCGACGTCACTTTTTTTTTTTTGCGTTTTCTTTTTTCTTGTCGGCCAATATGAGTACCCGGATGGACTAATGTCTTAAGTCAGAGAATTTTGTTTTGAGATAATCAAGTTTGAAGTTGTTGAAGACATGGTAAATTAATGTAGTCACCTAGTCTCTAGCTTCATATTATTATCTGGAGAAACCATTTCTTTATAGTATATAGAACAAGGGTTGGCAACTCTAAACTTGCAATTGGTGGACTAAGGACTTAAGCTGGCTTAAGTCGTTAGTCCACCCAAGTCCTCAATTTTTGTACTTCCTCCGCTTGTTATTTTTAGCACAGCAACGGATAGTAAACAAAGTGTATGTATTTCACTGTAGTTGATTCTAAAGGTAGCAGCCTGAATGAAGGTATTTTGAGCGTTTCGAGGTTTAGAAGTGCGGAACCGATAAGGGCGACACAACACGCGTATCACACTTCACCCTGGCTTCTAGGCTCAAGTCACTGAACTGGCGTGCTGTCTTCTCGTCGACAACTAGCCTATGTGGGACACCCAGTGGGTGTGTTACCTTTTGGTTTTAAAATGGAATATAAAAGATAAAGGTATATTTTACACCGACACATTTATAAATATTCTGCTCCAAAATTTTTATACCTACAAAGAAACACAAAAGTACTCATTTCCGCCATTTTAGGCAGCTTAAAAATGGATTTTAGAAATACATGGCGAACCTGGAATGGGCATACACACGTGTAAAGTTATTTGATTGCTATTCCTAAGTAGACATTAGTAACGCTAGCTGAGCAGTTTTTGAATAATATTGTAACTGCCGCAGCTCTATAAACACTGCTCGGCGGTCTAGGTAGGCGGCCATCTTAACATAACGATCATACAAAGAGAGTTGAAGCGGCGCAGATAATATTATGAAAAGGAAAAGGCGTGCTAAAGTATTTTATATATGCCTAAATCTTAAAGATTCAATGAAACAATAGGAAAATAATGAACATATTATTCTAGCATTATATTTTACTGTACGCACGGCAATTTTTCCGGCAAGGCAATATTTATTATTTTTGTATTTCAAAATTAACAATTTGATTTCACTTCGTACATAATTAAAGTTAAAACTTAAATTTAAGTTCAAATGTTTTGTTATTGTAGATATTTTAATATAAAAAATATTCAAGTACAGTAAATTTAAAACCCTGGATGGCCTTACGCTAAGTAGCATCAAGAAGTAATGCGTTTTTATTTTTTTTTTTTAACGCATAACGTACAATTACCCGAAACCCCTGTTCAGAAACCGTTCTACTCAAAACAGACAACAGTGATACTTAGTTTGTATTTTGAAAACGAATATTACACACGTTTTATAACTATCATAAAGGTTTACAAAGACGGGCTCAAACGCAGTGGCCACATTTATAGACTATTACATTATAAAAAGCGTACCATATACTCAGGCCAAACTTTTCAATTTCTCTGACAATTTGTTCTGAAAAAACAAGTCAATCTTCATTCAGAGTCTGTTCAACTACAACACATTCAAACAAAAAGTTCTAAACAATAAAACACTTCTTCCTTTCGAAGACACGATTTTTCTTCCATACTACTGGAAGTCAAAAATAATCAAAGCGCTCCAACAAAATTTATATATGAATTAAACAGCTTCCTGAATAACTAATTGTTATAAACACTTCTAGAAACATAATACGCCTGGTTCAACTGAACACAACGACTTCGACCGATGAATATGACTACTACTCGACCACGACAACTAGTCCTCCCATGAGGGGAAGAAGTGTGGCGCTAGTAGTAGGCAGACACATCACAGATAGGGGAAATGTACTGCACCTGACATGAGTTCATGGCACAAGACCAGTGGAGACGTAGCGTTGAAAACTGAGCCGGCTGTCTGTGCCACAGCATTATGGCCGGTGCTGTAGTTCGCCACACCAGTTGCGCGCGGTGGTCAAGGACAGCACATCGGTAGTTCGCTTTTCTCCCGCGGGACTAGTTGTCGTGGTCGAGTAGTAGGTCTATAAATCGCCAAGTAAAACTAATATTTCTAGACGGTTACCAGCAAGTGCAAAAAACTAAGGCTCGTCTCTGCGAAAACCAATTGAAACCATGTGCCGACATACAGACACAACCTCAGAAAAGGGTCTCCACATTTCCGGATCTCTTGGCATAAAGGCACATTCAAGCAAGCATACAAGTATTACTGTGTGTTCAGTACGTTCATGAGGCTTATATGCAAGGAGTTAGTTTACAATAAAGTTGTCCTGTATATCAGACTTAATACAATGGAGAATACACATGCGAGGGTACAGTGATATAGTATTGAGTAACAATGATGACGACCTGGATGCTATCTAGAGGTGGGCCAAACAACCCGGCAGCCAAACTAAATGATATCACTATGCGACTTCTCGACCTATACATAGTCAGTGCTATAACACAATGTGGTCAGCTCTCTATAAAAACACTTTACCTTCATTGGTGGAATCAGGACGTCATACAGAGAGATAGAGAGAACTTCCGTAACTTTAAATATATATACACACACACACACACACACACACACATCAGAAAAAAAATATCACGCATAAAGAGTTAAAAGGGATAATCTGTTCAAGGGAAATGTCCATGGGCAGTGCATCTCCGAAATTTCTGCATATTCAGCTGAAAAAGTACTCCTCTAGAAAGAAAAAATGGAGAACACAAAACTACCGTTGAAATGAGTACAAGTGAGTTCAGAGAATATAACAAAAAATTATGAAACAAGAAAAATTAATCAAAAACAGTTTCCCTGATTTTTTTTCTAAATACGAACTTATGTCATACATTTAAACATGATGCATTAAACATACATTTGAATGTTTCGAATATTGATTAAATTATTATTTTGACTAATGAAGACATACTATAAACCCTGAGAAAATATATTTATATAAAAATTCTTATTTACGGTCGAAAGGTACATCGATCAATAACTTTCAACAATATCTTTCATGCTTAAGTATTGTTCATCCTATATGCTATGAGTGATGAAGTCTTAATAAATTTAGGATCCTGCAAACTTTTACCTTGAAACAATAGTATGTGATGCAAAGTTACCACGTATTTGAACAAAGTAACTCCATTGCACGATACAATAAAACTTTTTATTCTCTCAACTGTTGGTGGGATAAGGGGTAGCATAAAACACTACCCCCCTCCATCGTGCCCAAATACCTAACAAATTGCTATGTTATATTTTTACTGACTGTTGCGCAGTTTAAGTATTAATAAGTAAAATATCATGAAAGAACTACTTCAGCACAATGGCGACAATGGTCACAACGCCATAATTTTAAGAAAGGCATTAAAGTCGGGGATATAGTGGTGGAAATAGCACGCAGGGGTGGATCCAGGGGGGGGGGAGCATGAGGCCCGGGGCCCCTTGACCTCTTATGTGTAGTAGAGTATCCTCAAAATATTACCAATTTTGTAAGTGGTATACTGAATTTTTTGTTTAGGAAACGCCTTAAATAGCACCATTTAAAAACGGATTTTTTTCTATGGGGGCCCAGTCCCCCCCCCCTTCCCTCTTTTTTTGCTAGGAATGTGGGCTTAGTTACTTTTTGGGAATTCCCCTCCACTCTCCACCAAAAAATATACTTATAACTGGATCCGTCCCTGAAGCACGCCACGTCATCTCCTAAGCGGCCAATTAAAACACGTACGACTGATAAATGTAAACTAACAGGTTGTCTCGAAAAAATATTTCCAAAGATAAAAAGAATTGCGAAACTACGACCAAGGGTGCTCAAATACTCAGAGAAGCATAACAATATAAAATAAGCACTCGCCTTACTGCTTATCATGGAGGCTGTTTCTTTGCTTTGTGATCCGAACACAAATAGGATTAAAGAACGCTATTTCCTCAGTGACAAACAAAGCAAAGCTAACGTCGAGATCTCTAGCGGACGGGCCCCGAACTTCTTCAACCGAATAGGGAAATTTGAATCAAACGTTGTTATTCGTCCGACGAATAACATCGCAAAAGCCAATACTGAACTGAAAACCAGTTCTTATACACATTTCAAGTTATGTAATTCGCCGCCAGGTGCTGCAATCGTATTTTTTTTTATTTAAAAAAATTTACTTTTTATTTTGTTAGTAAAATGTTGGGAGATCAATGTTACGTCAGTAAATATGTCAAATAAAACACTCAAAGCCGAATATGTTTAAATATTAATCCTGGCTTGTCCACTAAAATATAGTTCCCAACAATGCGATCCGGCTTCGATTCCCGGCGGGGTACGAACTCCGGAGTTTCGCATGTGGGAATCGTGCCGGACGATGTCGCTGGTCAGCGGTATTTTTCGGGGATCTCCCGTTTCTCCCGCCCCTTCATTCCGGCGCTGCTGACCGAAATTTCTCCACAAATTCACTTCACTAAAAATTAGATTGACAAAGCTGTACGTACAGCCGCCGCCTCGCAAAACAAAGTTTTAGGCAAGTTCTCTAGGTCGATAGTTTCTTTGGATCGAACTGCAGCAGCACCAGCACGTAAGACATCGCTGACACGCACATGGACGAGAGAAGAGGCAAGCCGAGCGTGACGAAGCCACCGCCGGTGAACTCTACCTTCGAGTCGCACGTCTGCGACGACAGCTCCATCAGATTCTCTGCCGCCTCGCTGCTCAAACCAGGCTGCAGCAAGAGGTCGTGGACTATGTCTGTGGTCCTCCTAGCCTCTCTACTAGTGGAGCTACACGCCCATATCACCACAACTGCCTGGCCTGTGTACAGCAAGGACGAGACAACTATGGTCATCAGAGTTGTGGTGTCAGGTCCACAATCCGCACGGCTTCTAAACACGCAGTGAAACGTGAAGTGCGACATGCCTACCCCGTTCACGAAGCAAGTTAGTACTATAAGCAACACTGGTATACCATAAGCAGAACTGATCAAATCGCACACGGTGCAAATTTTACGATGAATGATCCTCCAAGAAGCTATCTCCTTGTCCAGGTTATCAAACTTACATTCAGGTATAATTTCTTCCCCAAATATATTTTCAAATTGATGTAGTTTCCCAGAACGAATAGTTAACATAGACAGTTTGTGATCCCTCTTCATAGCTAGGGCTGAATATTTCTCTTCTATGTTACAGTTCAGAATTGAAAGTCTTTGCCGTACAAGCAATACCATGTTAACATAGTTAGCAGTCATTATTATCAAGATATGATCTATAATTTTGTAGCTTAATGTGCCGAAAATTAGTGAGTTTTGCACGAGAATAAAGTCATAAACTCTAGCACTACATGTAATGCTCATTGTCGCGAACAAAAGAAGCAAGAGTAACATTGAACATTTACGCCATTTTTTGTAATGATCGTCAGGATTTTGCAGCAGCAAGTCATCTACTTCCTGGAATATGTTTAAGGTTTTAATCTTAGTGTTCCAGTTTACGCTCAAGAATATTCTCCCCACCAGAGTTGTAAAAAAAATTATATTAGAGCTGACTAATAATGTGACAGTCTTGGTTGCCGTGTAAACAGAATAGTCTCGATTTTTAAGAACAACACACAGATAGTTAACGTGAATGGTAGTTGTGATTAAAATGCCAGTTACTAGGCAGGTTAACATTCTTTTAAAGCATTTCACTTTTACTTTTGTGCCATTGTCTCCTTCGGTCACAGCTACTTCTAGACTGTCAACCCCGAATATTTTCGAAACCTTCCACATTGGCTTGAGACAATCACAGAAGTTGGGCCTGCTGGTGGCATCTGCCATTCTTACCTGAAAGAAAAAATTCATGTCACATAGATAAGGACTTAAGCGCTGGTGAGGGGTGATATAATGTATGGAGCACCGTTGGAATGAATGGGCGGGGGAAACGAGACATTCCCGAAATAACCCGCCGACCAGCGGCATCGTCCGGTACGATTCCATGTAAAAATGTGGGAACCGACCCCGCCGGGAATCGAACCCGGATCTCCTTGCTGGGAGGACGAGATGTTTGATCCCTCGACCAACGCGGCCCTCTATACAAGACGAAAATGTCACATTTATTTAAAGGCATGTTAAGTGTACATTGAGTAGTGAACAGCAGAAAACTTCACACCAACCTGCAAAATCCGTTGATGACAAGTGTGTTACTCTCGTAACAAGTTCTAGCACGAAGTGTAGGTCACCAACTCAGCTTCGCTACTTGACAACCAACAACTTCAAACCCTCAACAGTTGACAGTCGGTGGGGTCGTCATGAAGTCCCTAATCCTCTATACGGTACCCGTCAAGCCGCACAACGTTTGTCCACGCCCCTTGGAGAGTGTTTTGAGTGCTTACCAATCGACCGCCACCGACATATCGGCGAGCATTATGCCCTGCATTCTAACCTCGCATGTCGTATGAGATTGTGAGGATACCCAAGGGTCAGGGTTCGCACCCCGGTTGAAGAATATTACTGGTCGTTCGTAGCAATATGCCGGTATCCATAAATATAAATATTTATGTGGGCGGACCTTAAAAATTCTGAGTTTACCGCTTATCACATATTCATTAAAATACCATAAATAATTATAATTACATTAATTATAAAATAAATAATAATTAAATAATTTATAATATATAATTAAATAACAAATAATAAAATCGTAACAATGACTGCAACAGTTAGTCGGCCAATGCTTGCTGCTATATTATTTTCAGATTGCGATTTAATTGTAGTGTCTATTAAATTAATGGATTAAAACAATCGTTATGCAAAAATCATAATTTAACAATCTAAGCACTAAATACGTAATCATACCTTACCTAATTGACAATATTTAACGACAATATACTGACTAAAAATATGCAACTCTAACGTATTGATTAATTTGAATGGCAAACACAACTTTAAATTTTTTAGTTACAAAATTATTTTAGTGATTGCAGAAACTATAACTGTTTTCACTATCACAAACAAATAGTATAATGACGGCAAGCATAATCATTTCTTGTTCACAACAAAACAATTTAAACGGTATTTTAGTACAGCGATTCTCTACGTTTTTTTAAGGGCAGTGGCTAGAGCACTCGCCTCCCCACTAGACGATCCGGGTTCGATCCCCGGCTCCAGTCATCCGGAATTTCGATGTTTCATAGTTTCCAGGCGAATTCAGGGATTGTTTCTTAACAAAGGCCATGTCCGCCTCATTCCCTTGTCATCGTGTAGAGTTGTAGTCACCGTCTCTGAGGACCTCACTATCAACGAGACGTAAATGTCCACTTTCGTTACTTTATCGCAAGTTACAAACTTCACACAAATCGACTCACTGAGTCGACAGAACTAAGCGAGTGTATGATTTTCAGGGCCGGATTTACCGCTCGGTTCAATGGACGGCGGAGCTCCAGTCTGGTCTGGGATACAATTCCTACCTCCATGGATACCGCAACCCAACATAACCTTCATACAAACGTTTGGCTCCAGAGATGAGAGAAAAGTACAGATGGAGCATTAGCAGCCTATGGGAGATGCGAAGCAACGCTAGGAGCAGCACTACCGCGCCTTGCAGACGGCCAGAATGCTGATAGAAAAGTATTTTCCATATGCGTGGCAATGGAGAGGCGAGTCTATTTTTATTTTTAAGGGCTCGTGTGGATTAAATGCAGGGTGTAGTTCACGTATATAAAACTAATTTTGATCACGACGAACTATTTAATACGAAATTTGTAATAAATTGTTTAATATATTAAATTGTTAAAATATAAGTGTGTATTAGAAGTGACGCGAAATAAAGCCGCATGGGGAGTGTGTATCTATAAATGATTTCGTTATGCCGAAAATACAGTTTACAAGAAAAAAATTAAATATAATCTTTTCGGCAAACTACAAAATTGATTAAAATATGTGCGCACGAAAACTGTCCGTTCAGAATGCTTAGAGGTTACAAAATGCTTGAAGGTTAGTTCATGCTGTTGTTACAACATATATTAATATTATTGTTATTGCAAGTAGACTAATACTTTATATAAAAAAAGATATAGTATGAGCTTGTAATTTTCACTGTATTGGATATTTACGAAACATTCTGCAAACGTAAATTCGGAAATTATTTTGTAACATTTTTTTGTAGGAATAAAGTCTACTTTTCTAAAATAAACATAATAACGGAAAATTATTTCAAATAAAACTCGCATGCTAAGTATATATTTTAACGCTCACAACTGCAAAGACACGTCTACGACAGTATCATTTCAACAATTTAGTATTCAGTAAATGGACGAGGTTAGGCCTAACCTCGTTAGTTTTAAATAAACCAACCATCAAAATGGAAGCAACGTGTTTACTACAATACATACGGAAATTGGAAAACAAAATACAAATAGTTTATACAGAATTAGTTTAGAGAATACTGCTGATAATATGAATATAATTAGTTTGGCAGAAGTTGCGATGTGTGAAAATAATGACAACACTCGTAACGATATTTTTACATTGTTACCTATCGACAATGCTCTTTATATACACATAGAAACATATTTTAAATAAAACTCTTTTAATTTTACAACGGAGAACAGTACTTTTGCCACCTAGTATTTATTTATAGACTCAAAATTGCTTCGCTACGCACGTGTGCAGTATAGCGTCTACAGTCGGTATCACCATTCCGAAGGTTCTGAAGTTCACCACCAGATGTCAGCCACTTTGCTTTGCATCTCCCATACTGAAGCCAAGCTGACTGTTTATTGAGGTTGCAATACGGCGGAGTGCAATCAGCTGTTCCTGTAGATGAATTGAGAAACGAGGTTATGGTTGCCCAACCTAATCGCATTTTACTCGTTGCTATGGTAATAAACAACAATTTTCAGTACCCAATATGGCGGATGGGCTCCTCCCCCTTCCGTCTCAAAACTTCATACCCCTCGCCCTACGACATACTTTATGCTCCATCTGTACGTTTCTCTAATCTCTGTTTGGTTCACGCCGTAGAAGAACAGGTCTGGACACTCGCCTGGAAACTTGACCCCTTTGTTGTTTGGCTGCAGTTCACAAAGTTAACGAGAATGTTGTGCTTTACTGGCGCTGCAGTCAGGGCGGTCGAACAGCCAAACAACAAGTGGGTCAAACAAAATACATTGGTAGATAGGCGAGTGTCCAGACCTGTACTTCTACGATCGTGGGTTGGCGACACATGTCCCGGATGAGATGTATGCATAGAAAATTGATCATTTGTTTGGAATTTGCCGCTTTTTCACGTAAGCATTCATCTTATGCATTTCCGTATCTTAACCATGAAACGAAACGTAAATTGTTTACACTTGCATGCAAGTATGTGAGTGCACAAAATTTTTGGTTTCTGCCATCATCAACTAACAAAACAGCACATTTGTAAACAAGTTCTGTTTCCCACAATACTCTCTCCCTACGGTGTGACGTCACAGGGCGTGCACCTAAAGTCGTCCATAAGCCTCAAGAGTGCAACTTTCACATATACGCTCTTTTAGCGAGGGTAAGTGCATATTTAACGTTACTATTTTATTACTACCATTATTGTTATTGAAAATAATCCTCAAATAAATGCGTTAGAGTTAAGCTAAATCATTATTCCGCCATTAATATTAATATTACAAATAGCATAAGGACAAAGCCAGGAAATTCTAAATAACGTGGTGTTAAAATGGTGGGATGATAGTTGGTAAGGAAGGATAGATGGGAAAGAGGCTGCGGGGGCGTGAAACGCAAGGACGTAGGGTACCTTTAAATAATTCGGGATAAAGCGAGCACTAAAAATGTAACCTTTGAAATGTGTCACTAGCCGTTACTGCATATAATTCAACATTAACTATAGTATCCTTACTGCTTGTATGTTTGGCAGCGAAGTTACGCAATATAGTTATGTGTATTTTCCTATTTAAATACAACAATACTGAACCAAAGTCAACCGAAATCCACATACTTTTATTTTATACAATAAATACATTTTATCATACTTTACAGGTATCTAACGACAGCACATTCTATCATACAAGCGTTATCCTGATGCGCCTACAGTTGCATAAATCAAGCCCTGATTATATTTCTATGATTCACTGTAGTACTGTGGAAATCAACTCGCTTATTTAGCATATTTTATATTTTATTTACTGTTAAGTGGTCAGTCAAGGTAAGAAAATGGGCTTCCGAATTAATTAATTATTTGTAAAAAACTACAAAATATAGAAAAACTACTTTATTGCACTGTCAACTAATAACATATTATTTTGGTTTCATGAAGGGGTGGGGGTAAACTAATAGTATACTAATGAATTAGAATGAGAAATTGTAGTAGACCATGAGATAACTCTCAATAACATAAATAAAAAAAAAAAGTACCAACAGCACGTGGTGTTCCCAAGCGGTCACCCATCCAAGTACTGACCACGCCCAACGCTGCTTAACTTCGGTGATCGGACGAGAACCGGTGTATTCAGCGTGGTATGGCCGTTGGCGACTATCAGAAGTTTTAAATTTTATGTCATTCAACGAAAAATGTGAGCACTTTACCATACTTCTTTCGGAATAGTTTCTGTCGATTTGTTTTTTACCACTACGTGTAAATACAAACATCGCCTTCTGATTTACTTAATGATTTGCATACCTTTATGTGCCAAGGATAATACAAATCGACTGAATACAGATATAATGAAAGCCTATAGCATCAGTTCAAAGAGAACAAACATAGATATTGTGGCTTGTAATATTTGCATTCCAAGAACATATATTACCATACAGGGCGATTACCATTGTATATATTTTACATTATTTACTGTAATTTAATGTTTCTAATGTGTAGTAAGCCCTACCTCATACGATATAGTTTGGTATGTGGGTTTGTCGAACGCCCTACAACATGGTCTGAATATATTTTGATGTAGCCTACATAGAAATAAAGTTGTCTGTTGTTTTTGTTGTATGTTCAATAATCTCACTGTACTCTTTTATAAATGTTATTTATACTATTCTTTCTACTCTCGCTTGAGAGGATACATACCTAGATATAGTGTAAACATGCTGACGTAAATATTATGTTTACGTATATTCATAACTGATTTGTGTCATGTACTGTTTTTGTTTTGTAATATTTCCTTGTGATTAATGTAAAAATTATGTTTTCCATGTATCCATGATTGACATATGCTATGTACATACAGTTTTTGCTGTGTCAAAATTATCTTGTGATTGATGTAAATATTATGTAAATATTATGTTACTTGTATTCATAACTGACTTGTTCCATATCCCCAAAGCTATATTGGCTTGCATGGGCACGGAATGCAAAAAAAAATTAAAATATATAAAAAAAAATTATTAACCTATCTATCTTCATATTTCTGTTTCCTTGGTTCTTTCTTGAGGGAGAGAGAAAAATAGCTACTTAAACAATACCGTATTTTGTAACAAATTACTGACTGCAATAAAATTAAATTTTGGGTAAAATAAAATTGACACAAAAAAAGCTGTGATGAGGGATTAATATAAATACCATTTTTTCGTAAAATATAAATTTTAAATATAACTATTTCAAACAAACGTTTTTATTTTTAGTACATAATACCAAAAGTTTAATTTTGAAACCTCATACGTGACAAAAAATTATACGCTAATATAATTTTTTCTACTGCAATATTTCTTAAGAAATTTTATGTAGAACACCCTTTGTTTGAAAGATTTATCTTATTTAGAATTAATTTAACACTTTCCAGAGAGTCGTCACTTGACTGTTGGAAAATACGCAACACAGCACACTGTTAGAGATAGTCTAATAGTTTATCACGAAAATGTCTTGGACATACCGTAGATTTTAACACCCGACGCAAAAAAAGAGGAGTGTTACTGTGTGTGTATCTGTGTGTCTGTCTGTGGCATCGTAGCTCCTAAACGAATGGACCTATTTTGATGAGGTTTTTTTTTTGTTTGAAAGCTGACTTGGTCGAGAGTGTTCTTAGCTATGATTCAAGAAAATCTGTTCAGCCGTTTAAAGATAAAAGAGCTACTATTATCATCTAACCTAAAAAAAAAAAATTATTTGTAATCAATGTGTACCAATAACTTATTTAGAAACCAAATATTAAAGAAAACATAAGAAGTACAAATAATAAATAAATTCATATTGTTGCATGCTGTAATTCTGAGGGTGGGCTGGCTGGGGCCTGTGTCAAAACACCTTGAGGGCTGGCCTATGACTCACAAGTCGGGCTGTCTCATAGGCGACGCGGCATTTGATGCGCGCTTCAAGGTCGACCTTATATCTCCGTCGCTTTCGAGCCTCTAACGCGCAAGTAGGCGGCACCCTTAAAAAGGCGGTGCCTACCCAACACAGGAAGTAACAAAAAGAAATCGCTGGTAACACACATGCTGAATCGTCCTCCTCCAACAGTATTAATTCAAGGAAGTCTCCATCACACTTTTCAACGGCCCCTCCCAACCGCCCTTTCCTTGCTTTCAGTTTTTTTCAAATCGGCGCGAGCAATTTCGAGCAGGATGGAGCCGCCGCCCTTCATTATCCGGAGAGAAGTGAGACGAGCAACATTTCAGCGAGGCACCGAGTACATCTCAGGCTCTTACGAAAACACAGTAGGTATAATCAATCTTCTCGGTAGTACATATTGTGCACGTGATCGGGTTCATTCTATCGCAGGGTGTTTATTTTTTTTTTTTTTTTCGGACTCCAAGAGTTGTATGTTGGCGGCCTACTAAAAACTAAATACGGCAAAATCTGCAGAAGCAATATACAGGTTGTTGACAAACAAACGCATGATAAGTACATCGTGCGAATATTGGGATAAATTGAAGGCGAAAATGTTGTCTTACCACTACTGTTCTGACCTGTGTATTATAAGTGCAGGTTAAAACCCAGAGCAGTCCCAACACGAGTCGACATTTGCTTGACGAACATACATCAAATAATACCTTGGCGTGAAGCGCAAGAAGGGACTTTCTGCGTGCAGTGTTGCCACAGTTTGCCAATTACATTTTCCTCTTCAATTTAACTCAGGATTCGTGTGATGTGCGTCATATAAGTTTGTTTCCGGACATCCTGTATTTCAGTGTCTTATGTGTTTTTTTTGTACTTGCTTTGATCTCCTTAATTCCTTGAGCATACATATCATTCTTTAGAACATTTATCAGTTGTGCCACTCTTAGGCCTACTACATTTTGGTAACATATAACATCATTTCGTACGTAAGAAAAAAGGTTTTTGTAAGACTTTTCTTCTGCAACAATGTAGGTGGAAAATATCCTTTTTGTACAAGTACAATATACATATATGGCATTACAACAGCGTACTAGTAATGCATGCCAGAGTCAACCAAGGAAAACAGATTTCCTTTTGTGTACACACGCGGGAGCCGATGTTTGTTTACATTTCGGGAGCTCTTTCGTGGTCTACGTCTTCTGGCGACCATGGCGGCTATCTACCCTACTCCCGACCAAGGTAGACCTGAGTATATCCGGCGCAGAGATTCGAGTTTAATATCAGTGGCGTAGCTACATACGGGTTACTTGGGGGTCAAAACCTCCCCCCCCCCTCTTTTTTTTTTACATGAAAACCATTTTATAGGTGGTTCGGGATAAAGTGAGCACTCAAAAAAGCTCTGCATAAGTTCTATTTACAGCCAATTTGTACCTTTCCGCGCGTAACAGCTAACGACGGGAAATGTCTAACCTCTCTGAATACGGCACTTGATGTTTGCGCGTGTTAAGATAAATTGTGCAGTCATTAGGAATCCATACAATTTGATAAAAACGTTTATTACTTGTTTAAAATACAGTTATGTCGATTTCGGTTGCTATTGTTTCAGTATGGTTGTATTTAAATAGGGAAATACATGGAACTATATTGCGTAATTTCGCTGCCAACCATACAAGCAGTGATGCAACTGGAGGTAATGTTGAATTATATTCTGTAACGGCTAGTGATATTTTTCAAAGGTTAAATTTTTAGTGATTTTTTTTTTTTGGTCCCGAAAGACCCTGTAAAAAGAAAAACATTGAAAACGGAGAAGAGTCAAGAACATCGTGTTTTTCTTTTTTATTTAGTGTTCTCCCAACCACTGGTGTAAACGAATTCTTCCTTTCTTATTGTATTCGAGACCCTCCCCCTCCCTCTTCCAACCCTAGCGGTTACATTCAATGCTTTCAATCATGCTATACACAGCACACCATACTAGAGAGTTTGGAACATCTTAAAAATACGACGGAATTGAATCTGTAAACAAAGCTCGAGCGCGCATATTATTTGTGATGTGATACATGTTTTCCAGTTTGTATTCTGCTTGTGTGAATAGTTTCCTATTTGTAGACTTCTTGTGTGTAGTCTGTAATGTATAGGTATTTAAGTGGGCATTTTTCTTCATTCAGTTACAATTTCGGCTATGTAAAATGGGGAAAAAAGAGATATCAGTGTAATTTACTCTCTTATTTTTCCAGGAGACTCAATGCTTAGACCGAATACACTACCGAAAATAACATGAGTTATCTTTCAACAAGCACGAAACGCTTGAAATCATGCATGCTAGACTCTATGTAAGAAAGTAGTTTGAATGGTTTGGCACTTTTAAACATTCATCACAACATTCACGTAAGTCCAACTGATGTGTTTTGGAATGAGTTCAACAAGAAAACAACGCCGCTTAAATTTTTGGTTATTTTAAATAGAATCTAACTGAGCCCTAAAAACATTATTTGTTTTAATGAAAACTAAATGTTGTATACCATCTTGTTACTGTTTCATGATCAAATAAGCACTATTATTTAAACGTTTTGTCTTTTTCTCATTACATTTCTTTCATATAAGAAATGTCGAAGTTCATAAGGCCGTTCATCATTTGAATAGTTTCTAAACGTTTGTCAAAAGACACAGATAAAATGTTACAAGTTCAGACATGTTGCATTTTTTTTTTGTATGTCCTTTCTTCAATTCGCACAAAAACACAGATTTCAATATTTCAACACAGTAGCAATCAGTTTAATCTTTTTAAGTAAGAAGTAATACAACAGAATCACTTTTTATTAATTGGCTGCTAACTTTAGAGTAAAAATTCCAGATACGGTTCACATTAATATTGTGCAGAAATAATTGTATATAAGTTGGTTTTGAAAGTACTTAGATAGCCATCAAACAGCAACAAACTGTATAAATAATTGTAAGTGAATTGAGAACATCTTAGTAAATTAATAAAACCTGTAATATTGTTTTATTGTTATACGTACAAATAAAAACAATACATATATTCATTAGCGTATTGGTTATCTAAATGTAATCGATCCAATAAAAACAACAAATTGAAAATATTCTCGTATGACTATATTTTTGTTGTAACACATGTTTCCGTTTCTAGGATATAATTCTGTGAAATTATTTATGTGTGCAGCTTAATGAGAGCAAAAACGTTACATCAGTGTTGGCATTGTAATTATTTTGACCATTTGTGAAACGCAGTTATTACGCAGTTAAATTTCAAATGGATTGTTTTTATAAGCCCTGTTCAATCTGTGAAGAATGACGCCATCCCCAATAAATAAATAAATTTCTGCCTAAGCCTGGGGTAAAGAATCTGTTAGGAAGCACTCAGAACCACCTTAGTTAAATTCTTCACTCAAACATTCTTCGTGTCTAAAAATGGTAATATTACTCCAGTGGTATCTTCAATGTTTAGATGCTAAAACTGCTTAGATAGCACCACTTTACACCTCGAAATCCACATTTTCATGGGGGAGGACCCCAGGATACCCCGCTTTAATAACGGGGATAAGAGTTCCCTTAAATTTCGATATACATACCTCGCCCCACCCCCCATCCCCCAAAAAATGCCGATATGAAATACACACACACCTCCCCTAACACAAATTCTGACTACGCCACTGTCGAACAGAGGAAAACTCTACTCACACCAGGTCTATTACACAACTCTATAAAGTAGATCGGACAACGTTATCGTAAGCGCCTCGTGATGGTCATATGAGCCATTGCCGAGAGGGAAGGTGACAAAAGCCGTGATTGGTGGGGGGGGGGGTATAAAGTGGGAGGGGTAAGGACATTTGTCCCGTCTGGAAAATTTGAAATATCGAGGTTCAATATGTCGTATAAAAAGTATTTAAGCTCGACGAAATCGTTAAATATCTGTAATTATAATATTCTGACAAGAATTCATCACGTCAGAAAAGCATACACTCAATAATTTTACTTAGCAATGTGATTAAAAAATGTTTACATGAAAAGGGGAGACGTAAATTCCCCTTGATCTCCCTTCCCCTCATCATGGAGGTTGGAGGGGATACGTGGGCGCGCGCGTATGCGTTCACGCGCGGCGGATTTCTCCGGCTACCAGGAGCCGTGGACAGAAGCGGAGGTATTCAGCGCGCGCCGGAATATAAGAGCTTACCTTGAACCTTGCATCTACGCTACCACGGGGTCACGAGCCTTTCGAGACGAAGAAATCTACCCCCTCCCCTCTTTCCCATTCTCCAACACAATCCCTCTTACCCACAGCGTATTGCTGACAAAGAAAGCCTTTCAGCGTATCCAGCGATGACCTCACCGCCCGCCGTCCAGGTGCATTTTCCACCCTGCTGTGGAGGGGGGAGTGGTAAGCGGACGAATGATAATTAACAATGAAAATTAAATCGCCGATGTAGGAGGGGATTACGTCTTCGACACGCCTGGCAACAGCAGTTCTTTCCCGCAGGGCACAGCAACGTCTTGATTATGTCACTTGTTCACTGCTCTCTCTTTCTCTCTCTCTCTCGCTCTCTCTCACACACACAATCTCTGTACACTTCCTTCGCCAGTCACCGGCGAACTGACGCTGAGAAAAACATTCGTTTACAGTTTCCATACACAGAAAAAAAAGTATCGTAAAATCACTGCAAAACTCTCCAGCATTTTATTACGAATATAAATATTACAAAGTACATTTTTTTTAAATTTTATATTTATACCTACCGTTAAGCCTTTTAATGATGGTATTTTCGTCCGATGGAATAATTTTACTATTCTATAATGTGTTCATAATGATACGTTAATGTCAAATTGAAGGCCTCGGGGGTAAATAATTATAACCCGTATGTTTAGATAGCCGATGTAATCCTAACAGTAAATTCAAACGAAATATTTATTTTCAAAATATATAATACGTAGTTTGTTTTCACTCATATAATATATTTTGCTGTTGTCCAGATTAGACAATAATTTATTACATCATAACTGAAAACTACAGGAATGATAATTATTACTTACCTCCGAGGTTTTCAATTTTACTGTTTATTTTTTTTTCCCCCTCAGTAAAAACAAACTCAGTTTTAGTGGCAAGATGATCCACAACGACAAAAAATGTAATCAAGTAGGACTACGCAATAAAATCTGGTGGACCTGTTTATTTTGTGAATTTGTGAAAGTAACTCATATTTAGAGTATTTTCACAGTTGCTGTTTGATAATATTTCCACAAGTTATGTCAAATATTTTACCATGTATATCATGGCCTATGTATTCGCTGTTAATTTTGTTATCCCAGTAGGTCAGTTAGTGTTTACTAAGAGGAAGTTACATGACACAATACAATTTTGGCTTTGGCGTCTCATTATGCAAAAACTATACGGACTTACATGTATTTGTTTCATTAAAGTAACCAAACTTTTTGCTCCTATTTCATGCATCGTAACATTAAATGCATTATGACAAAAATTCTACATAGAAAATAATTTTCGAAACTTGAATGTCATTAGCTGTACTTATCATATTTATAAAACCTGATACATAAAATAAACTGGTCGTTGCAGGAGACTTTACAAAACCAACGTTAGCAAAAATTAGAACATCATCCAACTTAAAATATTAAATAATCAACTACGGTGCACAACACGAGTCGGAAAACTAGTGTAACTAATTTATCTAACGAAAGGAGTAACAGCAAACAGAAAGTGTTGTGTAAGTAAATTAGTGATATGGGAACAGAGCGGTAGCAACAAATATATAACCATTTTAGGTATGCGACCATATACATACATATATATGTGTATATAAATTGATTTTATATAAACTTCTTTTAGTACTTTTAAATAAAGTACTCCGACGCAAAGTCGTAAATAACATTTTTTTAAAGTCTGTAATTAATAAACTGTATTAAATGCATATAAATAACGGCTCAACTTTACTAGTTTTTATTTCTGACTTCAATAGAAGGAAAACATATATAAAACACAAATACACATTTTCCCCCTTTCCGCGCAATTCGAATTGCCCGCAGGGGCCGCGGTGGCCGAATGGTCAGACCATCGCCTCCCGCCGAGGCGATATGGGTTCGATTCCCGGCGGGGTCGGTCCCCGGATTTTCGCATGTGGGAATCGTGCCGGACGATGCCGTTGGTCGGCGGGTTTTCTCGGGATCTCCCGTTTCCCACGCCCTTTCATTCCGGCGCTGCTCCATACCCACCTCATGTCATCCCTCACCTACGCTAAAGACCTCGATGTTAAGAGCTGACCAAAAACTCTCACTTCTTTAAATTGCCCGCCACGTCCGCCGCCATCTTGTTTAGTTCAGGGGCCAGCCGCTACCAGCGCTGCAATCGCTTCCTCGGTCAAATATAATATAATGAGAGATACCGATATAGTAACACTTTCTTTGTCTCTGTATGCGACATTGAAAATTATCGCACAACAGCAATCAGCGTACAATTTCTCCAGTACATTGGGCATGTTACTATGGCATATTTAGTATTTAAATGACCACGCGACTCGAATTAATGTACGAAAATGACTCCTTTGACATTTAACGAATTATAATTCAGTATTTAACGAACCTGTTCAAAATAATTCGACCAGTCAATTACTAACATAGTAAAATACCAAAAGGAATGCGGCCGTGTTTGCAAATCACGAGAGTCGATAGTTGTGGATTTATTTTCGGAGTGCAGAAAGTAAGTGATGCTCTAAACAAAATTGATTTTTTTTGCAAGGTTATTTAATGTCGTGTCATATTTTTATATTTGCACCAGATATTATTTTTCTTATTTTACACATATATTATGGCTGAATTTTGCTCTTATGACATTTTTTATCTCTCATAGTTTTCGCGTAATGAATCGTTAACGTCAAAATTTGCATTAGACGGTTTTATGTACGCCAATAAAACCAAATGAGATACCAAACTGGAAAATAAAGATTACAGTGAATAACGACGTTGTTGACTACAAGGTCTCTATTATAAAAACAAACAAAAATATATTTTATACCGAAAATAATTTCTGAAATTTGAAATTTGAAATTTAAATTTAAAAAATTTAAGAACGTTTAAAACGTACAAAAACTCGTTTTTACCTGACCGGCTACAGTACGTCTGGTATCTGGTTAGTTGAACTCTTGCGAAATCAGCCAATGAATTGTAGGCGAGGGGACGTGAGAGGGTTTTCCAGCCCTTTAGCAATGAGTTCCTACTGCGATGCTCCCTTGTTTCCGCTGTTTGTACGACAATTACTTGTTAAGCCTAAACGAGAACATGTATAAAACCGGTTGTATTAAAAAACAAATTGCTAAAATTTGAAATTAAAATTTAAAAAATAAATTAAAAATGATTAGAAATCATAGAAAAAATTGTTTTTGTACTGGAGATATAGTACCCAACAATATCGTTATTCACTCCCCCCCCCCCCCCCCAGTTTGGTATCAGTTAGTTTTAGTGGCGTACATAAAACCGTAAAATACGAATTCTGACGTTTACGATTCATTACGCGAAAACTATGAGAAATTAAAATTTTCATTTTAGTCACAATTTATGTCTAAAATAAGGAAAAGGTATCTGGTACAAATATAAAAATATGGCGATGAAATTTCTGAGAGCCGATGAAGGTGAAGTGAGGTGAAGGGACAACACAACATCCATGCCAGGGGTGTTAGACGTACCAGGACCCTGGTACACGTACCAGTTTTCATGGTGCTGTACCATGTACCAGGATACTTTCATCCTAGTACGCGGAAGTACCAAGGATTTCATAATGTTGCATTACATTGTATTAAAATGCACCATTAAACAGTATTTTCAGCAGAATCTTTCCACACAAAAAAAAATGTTTTTAGGCACGACACAACTTCTCCTGAATTGTGAGCATACAGTTATTGCAGGAATCCAAGCTTTGCCAAGGGTGAGAACTGTTGCCTGTTGGGCGTTGGCAACATTTACATGCATTCTCTTTAGCTAACATCTGTGGTAGACGTGAACCTCTGATTTTCTGTTAACTGAGAGTATTCTTTGAACATGTCCGATCGATTTTTTCTCTTAAAATACTTAAGACATATTTTAGTACATATTTTTTTCATGCCTGTAAGCATTTGCGAATTTCTTTACCATGTACCAGGTTTTCATTTAAAGTGCCAGCTTTTTATGGTGCCAGTACCAGGATTTTGGAGTTACCATCTAACATCCCTGACCCATGCCCGAGACTGCATTCGAACCCAGGCCCTCTCGTACTGTAGACAAGCGCCTAACCGATGACAGTATGGAGGCTCGTGCTCAGACTACACATATGTTAGCTACCGAATATTTGAACCAAACATTAACAAACGTGTAAACTTTTTTTAATTACAAAGTAATTGCTTGTATTTTAACAAGACCTCGTGCAAATACAACTATTTCCGTCGTAAAAATGATTATATCTAATGTTACAAGTATTAAAAATAAATAAATAGAAAACTTCGCAGTCAACCAAATTCCCGGATTTGTCTAAATCAGTCTCTAGGGTAAATATTAATAATATGCATGCATTGTAAATCCGTCGAACTACTGATTTTGAGGTATAATTCACCGATGAAAAATGTTCCTATAGTGGATAGAAGTAGCCCTGAAAAAAAAAACACCACCACGTGTTCCCGCCTGCTGGCAGGCACATTGTGTATGGCAGAAGACAGAAGTGAACTCTGCACACTAAACACCCAGAATTATACTCACTACATATAATAAACCAACATTCCTATTGTGTGTTCAAGTCGTCTTAGGTCACTCGAAAGTGAAAAATTCGCAATTTTGTATTCGTACGAAATAATTTAATTTTTGTGGACGTTGCTAGTGATTTCGTTACGCCCTAGGGAATTTTCCCGTAACGGGCGTGTCAGTCAAAATCTGCACGTCAAGGGAAGCATTCACCCAACGTAAACCAACAGACTGAAATCATATAGCAAGGGTTGTTTGCTAAAAGTTATAAAATAATTAATTTTCAAAAATGTCTAAAGAAAAGCTGTATATTATACAATTCTTAATCAGTATTACAATACATAATGTATCCAGTTTTATATTATATTAATTTCAAACCTTCATAACTTTGTTTCATTCTTCTGTAATATTTAACTGTGTAGTCCTATTTATCTGGGGGTTCCTCAACTATAATATCGGACCCCTGTTTTTAAAAGAGCGTCCCAAACTTAGATTGCAGTAAATGGTTTAGGGCGCGCGCTGTTGCCAGATCGCAGCCCTGTTACGAAGTGCGAGAGATGTGCCTCTTCATAGTTTCGTACATAAAACACACCCTGCCACAGCATCGGCCGCGTTTCGCAAAGCTAAAATCGTAAGCAACCCCACCGGAAGTCGAACCCAGTTCGCCGTGGTGGTAGGCGAGTGATCTAAGCACTACACCACAGCGGCCCCCAAAGCGCTCTCCATGACAGTGTCTTGACTGGAGCGTTGTCAAATGCCGTGATTAGGGATGGCTTGCTGGAAAGTTTCCGGATGAAACTTTCGGAAACGGAAAGTTACCGCACCAGGGTTTCTTAAAAGTTTCCAGAGAAGTGGAAGTTTTTGGAATTTATGCAGGTTAACATTGTCTAAAATCCCTTAACTTAAGGCCTCGCTCTTTAGTTTTGCAGTTGTTTAGAAAAAAATTAATGCAAATTAATACATATACCAAAAATTCATTCTTACAGTTTTAACTCTTATATATCATCGCCTGTATCTGAATTTTTCTGTTCCAATACACCAAACGGATTTTTAGTTTTCCCTCTGAAATATTTCATATTTTGTTGTCAAAATATGACAAAATGAAGCAAAATAATTTTTTGCTTTCAAACGGTACATTACTTTAAAATCGCTCTGGCAAAATTGTGTATCGTATGACAGTACACAGTCTCAAATTTTTTCCAAGCATTTGGTTAAAAAATATTATAGTTACTCGCAATTGGTTGAAATAAATGAAATATCAAAGTCTTAGGTGTTATCTTAGTTATTAACAATTAAATGTAGTGACGGGACGATCGGTTCCTTAGTATCTCGGTTCTGTCGGTTCTATAACGAACCGAATCGGCATAATCGGTCTTTATAACCTCAATTTTCGGTTCTCAATGTCTAACTAAATAATTAACGTCACATTAGTATCTTATTGATATTTAATGGCACAAAATATAACATACACACAATTTTTTTAAACATTGCAGTATTTTGAGCATATTAACTAACAATTTTTCAAAGTTTCCTAGAGTTTCCTATTTTTCCGGAAGTTTTTAGAAACCTTTCCACTGAAACTTTCAATTTCGCAAATTTCTAGCAATTTCCCATCCCTAGCCGTGATCCATTGACGTTCTGACGTGCATTACACTTTCGAGCAGAAAATGGTTCTTCCAGGACTCCATGCGCTCGTAACTACGTTGGGAAACGGAACAAGTTCATGCGCATGTCTTAGAGCGCGAGGTATTTAAATTCAAAACGAGAAACAAACACATGGCTAAATGATTAAGTATCCGAATGTGGAGACGGTAGGTGTACGTTTCTGTACTTAAGGCTCGGTTTCAGTCGCCATATTGAATTTTATTATTTTTCGCTTTTACGCACTTTTGAGAAGAAAAATGTTAAATCGGCGACTATACCACAAATTCTATTTACCTTGAGCTACAACACAAGCATAGCAATAGAGCTAGTAATGTATAGTTGGGTCGCAATTTGTCAGGCAAATTATAAATGTAAAAAAAAAATTTTCAACAGACGTTGTGGCGTAATTATCAGTTAACAGCTAAATCGCAAGGTCTGTACTGTACCGAAATGTAAATTTAATTTGAGGTATAGTCGCATATTTAACATTATTATTCTTAGAATTCCAAAAAAGCGAAAAATAATAAAATTCAATATGGCCACTGAAACCGAGCCTTAATAGATCAATTATATTTTGCAAACATGATTTGTCCAAAGTCCAATATCTATGTAAATATGTACGTAAACAATAAAATGGACGTAATTAAATAAACATCAGCAATATAATTACAAATTATATTATTGCATGAGTTCCCTTGATGGATAGATAAATACATATTTTCAGCGAACCATCAAAGAACAATACAAAATATAATCCTACGAACAATCGGTGCAATGTATACATGTGACGTCATCGCACGAAACGCTTGACCAAATCCCATGCGCAGTTGATGATCTAGATGCCCCTGAAAGTACTGTGACATCACATTCGAATCGTGCGCATCTAGTGTCAACGGAATTGCGCACGAAACGTTTCGTGCGCATCACTCTTTCAACGGAATACGGCCAAGGACAGAGTTGTGATTGTCGCAGTTACTCCGCAAGGAATGACCTTGAATAAATGATTGGACTTATAAATATTTGTTCCCCCGGGCAGTAAGGAAACTTGTAGGAAACCGACGATAACCGCCGTACGGTAACTTGATACTTTCTGGAATCCCTGCTTCTAGCTTTCATCTGTTTTCACACCAACTATGTATCCTTCCGCCACAGGTCAACAATAACATTGCCAGGCTCTGCACTGCAAGCCGACGTACGTTGTTCATCCGCCACCACTAACTACGTCACCTATAAAATATTGTAATACATGCTAAATGTAAATATACATTTTAATTCATTTCCTGAAAATGAACACATTATGTACATATTCCATTAAACGATTTTCAATATTTTAGCCGCTGTTCATAATATACAGAAGAACTATTTCTACGACAGCAATGCCAAACCAACCATCCTCCAACTATCGTATAACAGACGTGTTTAACTCACTTTTAAAATAATCATTACGAACTATTTTCATACTCGCGGACGCTTAATATTGATTTTTATTTTGCTTACATAGTTGTATGGTAGTAATGGAAGTATTCCTAGTAATTTATTTTCAACAGTTGGTTTGTAAAAGTATCAACTTACCGTACGGCGGGTATATACTCGGGGGAACAGGAAACTTCAGCTGGCTCTCGGCAGCCAGGGAGTTGATGATTTGCGGCAATTTACGTTTACGACATGCTACACGACGTGTATCGTTAAATGAATTTCAATTATAGCTGTTGTCACGTCTCGTGTCCTTCAAGTTGGCATAAGTTTCCAGGTTGTGTTACGTAGCGGCGCAAGACTGCATGCTACATAATTGGATTCTTAAACCGCATTTTAGAAGAACTTAAATGTTAGTGTCGAGGGGAAGAAAACAAATACTGCTAAAAGCCTTTAATAATATTTAAAACCTGTAATTTAGTACGAGTGGTAGATTATTCAGCAGTAATTTCCTATCCCATACACAAACACAACGAGGTAGTTCAGTGGTAACAACGTATTGGACAATTAGAAAAGACCGTCAATATATTTATACGAGTTGAAACCTGCAAATCTAGCCTGTGCTGCTGCACGTGAGGCGTTAAAATAAATTGGGAACCAACGTAAACATGTATTCTCGACGGAATACAAATATTTCGAACAAAACGCATCTTACGTATATATATAAAAAAAAAAAAAAAAAAAAAAATTCGAATTCAATTTTTGTAAAATAAAAAAAAAACACTTTAGCTAATAAGTTTCAACAGTAAAAATAACAAAACTTTTCGTAAAGGCCTAGCAGTCTATATAAATTCCACGTAGAATGATATTTTTTATAACTGATAAATTGGGAAGTATTTTATTTATAAAATTTATTTCCAATATAAACTCTGTAGATGCAACTTTCCTATAGGCGATGCTCGATAAAGTGAGCACTTTTGAAGACTGTCATGTTTAGACTATTGCTTTAAAAAAAGTAATTCCATTGTGGTCTCATATGTTGACTCTTGAGATTGTTATAACCCACTTTAATTGTTCCTTACGGCCATTTGTTTGAATTAGAAAGTAGCAGGAAACTATAAATATCTGAACTACAATGTTTTAAAGTGACTGAACCACTAAAAACTCTTTATCATTTACAACAGTTTATAAATTTCGATTAAGGCCATGCTCTCTAAATTTCTACTTTTTAAAGATGTTAATTTTTTACGCCTAAACGAAAGAATATATAAAAAATCTGTCAAGCAGTCTTATTTAAAATCGCCTTCACCATGTTGGCTGAATTTTTTAAGGCAATACATACTATGGCCTTAGAGCAGTATGTTTTGGCCGGTTCAGGTGCTGGAGTCGGTGTGAGGAGCTCGCCCGAGTGAGGAGCCCCCCTGCCATCTTGAATTACGAAACGGCCGCCATATTGGATTTGACCTTTTAACCCGCCCTAGAGGTCACATAAAGGTAAAAAAAATTCCGAAATAATTTTTTTATTGCTACCTAATATTCATATCAAAATTTTGCTCCACAGTTTTGACACTAGTATGTCATAATTTGTTGCTGAATTTTTGTAGCAATGTACTGAACGGTTTTTTAGGTTTCGTCACCTAAAGTACCACGTTTTTTTTTGTCGTAAAAGTAAGCCAAAATGAAGCAAAATATTTTTTTTTACTGACGAATGTGTGTGTTTTTTTTTTTTTAATGGATCCACAGTATTGTGCATCGTGTGTCCCCATTTTTTTTTGTTTCAAATCTTTTGGTTAAAAAATATTTGAGTTATTGACACCAGTCTGAAAAAACAACTAAGAAACAAGCCCTTGCAGAGTTTTGACGTTACAGTACCAACTGACCGTTCCTCGCCTTTAGTAATCACTGGCTGGCTCGCAGGTTGTCCGGAAACAAACACACAATAAGCACGTCAAGCGAATCCTGGGCTAGCTTGGAGACGAAAATGCAAGTGGCAAAATGTTGAACGACAAGACATTTTACATGCACAATTTGGCAACATTACACGAATATAGTCCCATCTTGCGCTCCACGTCCAAGTACGCATGTCACGTCAAGTAAACGCAGAGTTATGTTTGAACAACTCGGAATTTTAACCTGCAGCCATAATATGCAGGTAAGAACAGTTGTAGTAAGACAAGTGAGATATCTGAGGAGCGGAAGAGAGGACTACCTATGCTATAGTGGTATGTTGCCACATTGTGCGTTTAAAATATCATTGTAGGCTACAACATTTTGTCACCTATATTTTCGTTTCCAATTCAGCACAGGATTCGTGTGGTATGCTTATTATGAGATTATTTCTGGACATCCAATATATATATATATATATATATACTGTAAATAATGGTATAATGGTATACTCTGTTTCATATAAGTTTGGATAAATTTGACAGCAACTTATGGGCAGTAATTTTTTTAGTATTTTGCGGTTTGTTGCACAGACATTTTCAGCTCTAAAATAAACCTGAAATGTCCATTTCAACATTTGTACTGCAAAGTTTGTTATGTGTAGTGACAAAATTAACAAAATATTACAAATTATTGCCCATAAGTTGCTGTCAGATCTATCCAAACTTATATGAAATTGAGTATAAGCGACATTCGGAGAGAAACAATGTTATCAGGTGTAAAACATAGTAGGCTATAGAATCGTTCGGGATACTTCTGAAAAATATCTCTAGCCGTTACTGCATATAAATCAACATTTACTAAATGTTTCTATGGTTGGCAGCGGAATTACGCAATATAATTACGTGTATTTTCCGATTTAAACTAAACAATACTGAAATAAAATCAACCGAAATCGACGTAGTTGTATTTTGTATAATTAACAAACTAACTTCTTTTTCATCAAACTATATCGATTCATACTGACCGCACATTTTTATCTTACACGCGCAAACACCAAGTGACGTGTCCAGAGAGGTTAGATATTTCCCGTCAGCCGTTACGCGTGGAAAGATACGAATTAGCTGAAAATAGAACTTTAACAGGGCTTTTTTAGTGCTCACATTATTCCAAACCGCCTATAATTAACGTGCTGCATGTATTTTAGTTCATAGTTCCATTTCAAGTCTAGACTTGGAATAGAACTCGTCACTAATATGAACAGAATAGGTCATTTACTATGATTAAGAAAAAGCCCGTGACCTTTCGTTTTTAGACACTGTTCAGAGTTTTGTTGCTTAAAATGAAACACACACGACTTCAATATACCCACATTACTTGTATTGTACTTGTATGTTCATGCACAACACTGACAATGTGTTTAAAAGTTGTCCCTAGATATTCCATCATTACAATTATTATCTTGGTAGCTAATTTCCAGATAAAATACGTTATAAAAATTCAAGGAACAGTGTTCTACTGTAATGGCTGACACCAGCTGTTATTGCCTGCAGCTGCGCAAAAACATAGTGACACATATTTCCAAAAAGAGATTTTATCTACCGCACACATGATGTCACAACTGCGTTACGTAAAACGGGAAGAAATTATCACAACAACCGGTAGACCTGTGGTCAAATGTCTGCTAGGGGAAACCTTGTGTCTTCGAAGTAGATTCTTTCCATGCACAGCGCCATGACTTTATTTACTTCTAGTTTTTTAACACGCATACTCCCTGTCTGAAACGTTTATAGTTCGGGGTAAAGTGAGCACTCAAAATAGCTCTGCTAAAGTTCTATTTTCAGCCAATTCGTACCTTTCCGCGTGTAACGGCTAACGCCAGGAAATTTCTAACCTCTCTGGACATGTCACTTGATTTTTGTGTGTGTAAGGTAACGTGTTCAGTCAATATGAATCTATACAGTTAGACTAAAAATATCATTAATTATATAAAACAGTTAAATCGATATCAGTTGATTTAGTTCCAGTATTGTTCAATTTAAATAGGAAAATACATGGTACTATATTGCGTTATTTGGCTACCAACCATACAAGCAGAAAGGCAACTATAGTTAATGTTGAATTATATTCAGTAACGACTAGTGATATGTTCCAAAGGTTAAATTTTTAGTGCTCGTTTTATCCCGAACGACCTATACAACTAAACCACGCGTGGTGCAGCAGTGGTAAAACACTCGTCTCGTATTCGAAAGGACCCGGGTACGATCCGACCTGTTCTACAATTCCGCGGAAGTGTACGATCACGGATACAGACGACGGAAACGTCAAAAATTGTAGCTTCTTGTATTTCAGATTCTATGGAAATTGCAAAGCCCATAAAGACAAACGTGAAATGACGTTGCATTAGATAATAATTACAATAGGTGAAAATTGTTCTGCACACATATATGCAACATTAAAAGTTCATAGCATTAGTAAACCCCCATTGTTTACCATGAGACATCTATCTTCGTGGTTTACTGATTGTTTAGCATATTTTGGGGGTTATAAAATGACAGTTAACTTCACCAGTCGAAAAGTATCATTGCAAAGTCTGCAATGCAAATGACTTCAAGCTGCGGTTACGCTAGAGGTCTTAAACCTATTCAGTTAATTACATTCGGCGGCCATGCTTGATCGTGTTTAAAAGCTAGACATGTTAGCAAGGTTACACGACAAAATAGAATAAACTCAATGAGCATCATAACCTCAACAAACTTGGAATCTGAAATGTACCTATATTTAATTGTCACATCTACACTCAACATTCATGACTTTTTAATTATTGTATTGCATCCAACTGCAATGCTGTTGCTGTGTGAAAAGTGGATGTAATTATTTCACATCTAAAAGTTAATATTATTTAACGAGTGTAAAATGCCAGACCAAAAAGCAGCCATGTTTCTGCTACAGAACGTTACTCCAAGCAGCCAACAGGGGAGAATCATCGAAGATACGTCGTTCGAAAACGACATATGAAACCAGTTTACTTTGAAGGAGAAGAGAGTGCGATCTGGACTCGTTCGTTGCTCGTGTAACCGCTCCATAAAACGGAACACGTTTAAGTGAAGTAGTTCAGCAGCCAGTGTAACCGCGGCGTTAGTTAGCAAATACTCGATTCCTGTTGGCTACACACGAATTCACGGACACGTAAGAATTGGGCGTTGGCCAGCTTTGCTCTGTGAATTAGTTTATACCCGCGCCCGCTTATGTGCGATTGTATTCGGCGGGAGTGCAGCCTTGAAGACAAATAATTTAGGAAACATATAACAGCGGCTTAATGTGATTCATGATGGTTGCAGATGACATCAAAGGTAGAGAGTTGGCACGTCAAAATGCACCATAAAATGATAATTGTAAAAGAACGTAATTTCGTATACAGGTATATTATGCCTAGACAAGCAACAACATACAGTAATATTATTGAAAGTAGACCCCTTCGTACGTTAAATTGCGGTGGCTATCCCCTGTTGGTTAGATCATCCGCTAAAGAGATTTGACATAACAATAAAGTAATCAGCATGCAAAAATGAGTATGAGAAGGTCGCACTGGGGGTATATTGTAATCCCAACAGTTTCCACACAAATCAGATGTTTAGTTGGAAGTGAATAGGTAGCGTGAATTGAAACACTGTCGTGCATGACGTACCAGTTTCTTAATTACATTTGCTTGTCATTACGTGTTTATACATTTTCAATCTCTACCTTTGATGCAATCTAACCACCCTCGTGAATCCCATTAGGCCTAATGTAGATATGTTCCCATAATTGTTTGTCCTTAGGATTTTACTCCCGCCGAATCACCCGTATATTAACGACTCATCCTGTGTAGTTTACGAGAAATTGTGAACAGGTATTTTTGTAATTTCGATTAAGGACACTTGTAGATTAATATTTAATAACGAGTGTCACTTAACCACATTTCGTTAGTTTAATAAAGACCTCCAGCCTTGCTCGAAACTAACTCTTTACTTCTCAGTATAGTCCAGTTCCAAAACTCCCCTTGTCAACTTTCACTAAAACTGAGCAAATCGCGAAAAACTGATTTGCAAGCCCTTTTGTGACATCGCCAAAGCAGTTTTTTTTTTTTAAGTGTGTCTATTGAATAAGGCGAGTTTTGGAAACTATCATCACGTCAACTTTAGCGCACGTTTAAAAGCTACTCAAAACTGTTCAGAACTCAGTTTTCCTTGATGATGGATACGGAGAGTTTTGGAACTGCACTACTCGCCTTTATCGGAACACCACGTAACATCATTTTTGTGGATAACGTGACAGTTGGTCTGTATTTACAACAGAGTTTGTGAATAAATACAGCTGTTTTGAAGTAATTTCATAAAATAAAAATTATAAATCTTAGTGGCTTGAGATTGAATATAAAAAAAATTGCACAGTGTTAAATATTCTGCTCCTACGATACATATCACAGTGAATAAGGAGCCAAACACCACTGACAGTCTCCAAGTCATCACACATCACATCTACCATCTGAGGAGGGAAAAGCGGGACTCCCCATCACCGCCAGCTGAAGGGCATGACCAATAATGTATCACCGCGTGGGAAAGCGAGTGTGGGAAACAGGAAGCAACTGTCTTAGTGTATGACACAGTCCGTTCTCTCTCTCTCTCTCTCTCTCTCTCTTTTATCTCTGTCACTATATCTCTCGCAGATAGGTGGACCGCCCTCCGCTGACCTCGGCCTTGCTAATTCGTCGTCGTCGTCACCTCGCCGCTGCTGTCGCCCTGTCACTGCCTTCCAAACACATTTGTGCCTATCCGCCGAGACTGTGCCGCACATTCGGCAATCATTAGAAATGCCCGTGTTGCTCCACCATTATTATTTTTATTAATCCATTTTTTTCATAAGCTCTGAGGTGGCGGGGAGTTAACACCAAACTCCACCCTCGTTATGCCTCTGGGACGTTTCAACTCATCGTATCTTCCACGCCAAGTTGTAGGCGCATGCGCAGACTCTCAGATGATTGCCGAATGTGCGGCACAGTCTCAGCGGCTAGACACAGGTTCCAAACACCAGCTACAGAGTCTAATCAGAGCTCTGACGGCAGCAAGGACAATGTTTTACAAGTCAAAATAGATTCGGTGGAACTCAGTCACCTTTTGTCATGTCACTTCCGAAAAGAAGCCGTTTTCTGCACCGAAAAAAGGAAAATGCTAAATTAATAAAATTGCAGGGAAAATTTGTGAATTGCCATTTTCGGGTGTTTTGAATGTGTAAAAGTGTTTTTTTTTTTTTTGTTCACAGTTTTCAGGGTATTGAAAAAACTGCCTTAAAAGATCATTTAGCAATGCGCGTGGTTCCGAGATGAGTAACAAAGTCAGTGGTGACGTTGACGTATATGTAGCTTCAACAAGTATTGAGCCACATCGAAAATAATTTAACACGTAAAACCCTATGCTTGATCCCGCCGTGGCTTCAAGATAGGCAGCAACCTTAAGACCTCGCTCTTCAGTTTTGCAGTGGTTTCGAAAATAATATATTTTTAACGCAAATTAATAGATACATAAAAAATTCTTTCTTGGCGTTTAACACATCTTTATCATAGTTTGTATCTTAATTGTTCTGTTGCAATGCACCAAACAGATTTTTAGATTTTTGCCCCTGAAATACAACATATTTTGTGGCCAAAATAAGCCAAAATGAAGCAAAATATTTTTTTTCTAGCAAACGGTATATTATTTTAAAGAAAGTTCCTGCAAAATTGTGTGTCGTATGACTGTAAAAAGTCTCAAATTTTTTTCAAAGCTTTCGGTTAAAAATATTTGAGTTATTTGTAATTGTTTGAAATAAATGAAAGACCATGGCCGTAACTTAAGTCACCGACAGCGGCATATTTATATCCAGCGCGATCCCACCCAGATGGTTCATACGGCTCACAGTGACATCTACAAAGTGATAGTAACTCAAGGGTTCTAGCTGACGAACCTAGTTTCTCCTACAATCTTCTCTAGTCTTCCACAAGGTCATATAACGGTTCCGGCTGACGTGCTTTCTTCAGCACCTCTCTAGTGGTCGCCGCTGATAGATAAGCGTCTCATCCGAAGAAGGGAGGCAGAGGACAGGATAGGCCATAGGTAAGTTACATGAGCGACCCAGCACCTTGCTTGTAACAATACTTAGATGTTTCCCAATTATATTCAGCAAATCATTTTCCCTCAAAGAGTTTCATCGTTTGGGATCTACCTACTCCACCACCAAATCGATAGTTTTCCGTGTTTTCGCTAACTTACTTTTTATCCCCCGACGCAAACATATATAAGTTTAACGTGTGTATTTGTAGCATCGTAGTTCCTAAACGGATAAACAGAATGTTTTAAAAAGGTGGTTTGATTGGGAGTGTTCTTAACTATGATTCAAGAAAACCTATTCAGCCTTTTTAATATCATCAGCTCTTTTCTAGTTGTTGATTCGCCTAAAACTGCGTATTCCGACAGTAAGCAAGATTCGTGTCGCGATTTCGTGTATCGTCTTGGAAAATATTTATGTGAATGTGGGGATAGAGTGTCAATAGTAGCGTGTTTAAAAAGCATTAAACAAAACTTAAAAATTAAAAAAAAATTCCTTCACTTAAAAATAACCTCTAAAAAGTAAGGTAAAAGATAATATATACCTATTGACCCTTTAAGTTTATGATAAGTTGTAATATAAATAGTAGTAGTAATATATCCCAGCGTCGTCCGTTGGGGGATCGTTAAGTTAATAAAGTAGAAACTGAATTCAACTAAAATTGATAAAGTAGGTATGAAATTTCACGTAATCTACCTAGGCAAGGTAGATAAATACATATAAAAATTTACATCGTTAGCGATTTCCCGACGTGACGATGCTTGGATGTAACACCACTGCTACTTATATTGCAACTATCATAAACTTAAAGGGCAAAAAAAAAAAAAAAAAATTAATTTGGACTTTTTTTTTTTAATTTTTAATTTAAGTTTTACTCTCTGAAACGAATTTCGTTGAATGTTTGCGCCATAACTATAGTAATTTTTGCGTCAGAAGACTTACAATTAATTAAATGCCCACTTTTTATGCCATTCAGCAAACCGGGCTATGCAGGCGGGTAACTTAACGAACTATCAACGATCCACTCGTAACTTACCCAGATAGAACCGGAAGTTTCCGTAATTAAAGTTAACGCTCAAGCTACCGCTTGGGGTTGCTGCAACCCACGTAATTACTCTGCCTCGTTCATAAATATATTTATTTGTTCCCCTGTCTGTTTTGAGTAGTTTCTAATCGGGAGGCTCGGGACGTTTAAACCCCATAATCCTGTGTAATATATACAGTTGCCAGGATCCTTTATTGATGTAGGTAGTTACAGGAGTCACAATGTATGTCATGTACGGCGAACGCTGACTTTCGGCAGAGAAAGGGTAGTGGGCGGTTAATCTGAGATTGGTTCGCGGGGAACAAAAGACGACGCGACGTGAAACTCCTGGACGTGGGCAGGGGTTATCGTTCACTCGTTTCGGGAGCTCGGTTATCCGACCGGTAATTAACGGGTCAAAGAGAGGAGGAGTAGCAGTAGGGGAAACGGGAGGGGAGAGTATGTTATTTGAGTCAAGTCTCGCAAGAGGAACCAGGGTTGTTAAATATACCATTTCCATGGTACATGTACGATAATTAGACCTGATGTACCATCATGATAATCAAATGTACCATAATCCGACTACCCATTGGTAGAGATGATCGTATATCGCGAAAATGTTTTGTGCCAACATACCCTTGAAAACACTGTGCTGTGGTTTCTTGTGACATGTATGATTGGGTGTTACAAGTCTAACACATCTCAGCTGTCTGCAGACCAATAATAGGCATCAAATATTAGAATAGCAGGATTTTTATTGGCTCCGTTAAATAGGACAACAGCTCCACGTACACGCGAATGCCAGTCATCTTTTCATAGGCTACACGTGCGTTGAAGCCCAGCAAATAGTCAAATTTTCCCGCGATAAACCATCTCTTCCCATTGGTTTTCTGATGATGTTCCACAATGTTGTATTATACTCGCATTGAAAAATCATGTTCACTACATTCACAGCTGCAGATAAACCTTCTTAATGTGTGTTCCCTGTTGTATTATATTACTCTATAAATATTAATTTTAATGTACACAGAGGGCAAAACACTGAGGGTTTATTCTTAGGCATCATTTAATCGCCTCCGTTTTTTCCTTCGCATATTACATTTGCACTTGTTTGATACCAGTAACGTTAATTTAAACTAAGTAATGAAAGTAACGCTCATTTTTTTAAATGTAATTTTACAAATTTGTTTTACGTGTACCATAATTTTGTGACAAAGTACCATAGTTGTGGATGTTAGTACCATGATTTTTGATGCTCCGTACCATAACGGAGCAGTGAATATCTTACGTCACTGGGAGGGACTGCTGGGTCCTCGAAGCACGTGTCAGCTCGCGATATTTACGATCCGCGTCGCCTGGCGGTGAGACGTGGAGGGGAAAGGAGGGAAGACACGAGGTAAAGAGACAACATGGAAGAATAAAAAGAAAGAAGCGGTGGAGGATAGATGAGGACCGGAAGGCGTGGGTGGTAGATGGCTGCCCCAAGGCGATGCACGAGCCAGACGCTCCTACCTGATGTGCACGTACAGCTTGACTACACGTACGTACGTCGCTGAGCCCCTCGGGCTACGTCCAAATTGATACGTTAGTCTCGGGGTCACCAATTATAACACCGCAACAAAAGCACACACGTGCCCAACGATGGTTATGCTTGCGTCCCGGGTAACTACCTCCTCCCCCCTCCACTTATCCATCATGCATTGTGCACTTTAATTGAAGGAGCACATAATTAAGTATGATTGATATACGAGCAGCGGAGAACGGGGTATTATGTTGTTCCGAGAAAAGCAGTGTTTGATGCATATTGAAATTTATAATTGCGCTGTATTGTGCGCGGCGACCCCGCAGGGGTGGGTACCTAGGAGGTTGTTTATAGTAACCCATAAGCTCCTCCTCGGCGGGTCCCTAGATCCGTGGTTCGTGTGGCCCTCCGAGAGATTGAGATGTTACGACGGAGACTGTTAAGACGTACTGCCTCGCGAAGCGATAATAATCGGAATTATAAATTCCCCTCGCCCGAGGCCAAATTAAATAACTGAGACTGGGATACAATCTATTCATGCTATCCTAGTAAGTTTTATTTTTTAAATCTTTACCGGCAGCAGATATCATCGCAAAACAATAACACAGAAATGTTGGTGATTGATTGTACTATTGTAGACTAGATTCTTTAATAAAAAAAATTATATAGTTTTGGTTAATATGTTACTTTAACAAATTTAATTAAGTCGATAATTAATCAAAATTATAGAAACTTATGATCAGAAAAAAATAGGCTAGATAGTACAATGTATTTCCAAGATTTCTTTGTAAACTGTTTTGCGATATCTGCTCCATTTTTTAATATAAAAAATTGCACTCGCAAAAACACGCAGAACTTTTTTAATTCATATATTCAAAGAAATGCAAAAACGTAGGTACATTTGAGAATTTTTTTAATGAAAACAATTTTTATTTGAAATTACAAAGGTTTCATTTTGTAGCTTAATAAGTTTACTTTCACTCAAAATTATTGCGTTCATATTGTTAAAATGGTTTTTACTATAGGTGTGGTGGCTAAAAATTGTTTTGCCAAAATGAACCTCACCAACATATTTTGTAATAGTAATAACATTTTTCTTTGCAGTAACTGTAAAACATTTATTTGGAGCAGCAAAATATTTCTGTAGTCACCGCAAACAATTTTGTAAGGACAATAACGACAATTTGTGGTGACCAATAAGATTTTTTTTCAATGTAAGTAGCGAAAATAGTCGATTCGCTACTTTGACATGCAATTGTACAAAAACTATGGAACCGAAAAATTAATTTATTTGTGGAGAGTTGCTATTAATGCAATGTTTAAGAGTTGGACAGTGTTTCGTACAATTATAAAATTACGAATTTTTCGGTGCAAAGCGGCCTTGAAAAAGACGTGTCTCTGCAATGGATTAAATAGTGTATCTCCATTATAATTTATACAAATCGCATTTAAAAAGTTATGTTGGCACGGAGTGAAAAATAAATTTTCTTGTATTTTTCAGTCTGAACCATAATATTTATTCGTTCGAGTTGTATTATCAAAATTTTCTTATAGACAAGATATAGAATATATTCTTGATAAACTGCTTGACGTAGATAATCGTGGAATCATTCATTAATTTGTCATGCAGAATCACTGCAAGGGAATTACAGGTTAACTATCAAGAATTATTACAAGTACAATATAAGGTGAACATATAACACTATTATGGTCACAAAAAATTATCAAAATATCTCTTATGCCTCAACATTCACATATTTTCACCAACAAAAATTTAAAACAGAAGTTATTGCAGAAAATCGATAAATCTAGCCCTTCCCCTGCATACGCAATTATCTCAATCGTTGTTATGAAATACACATACTTTTGCTGCTTATTTCCTTCCGTGTGTGTAAAAAAAACGCCGGTGGAAGTAAAATGTTTGTAATTTTTTTAAGGGACAAAATATTCGAAATTTGTTGTGTCTTAAGAAGTGATAAAAATGCAAATAAGTACCACAAATTCTGTGTTAAGCAGTATTATCTTGTACCTTGCTGGTGTGATCATTCCAGTCAGATTACAATATAGGCTATAAGTTCGGGATAAAATTAGCACTTTCGAAGCTCTAGTTACTTTTTCCTTTCAGTCAATTTATAGTTTCCCATCAGTTTTAATATAAATTAATAACCCAAGTAACAATGAAAGTGTAAAGATAGTATCATACGAGTTCACAATAAATAATATTTCTCAATGATTATTCTTAGAAACGATGGTATTCAAAAGTTTTCACTTTATTGTGAACATTCTATACGTCCAGCACAGTTTTGATAAGACACAATGCAAAACGCACAAGACCTAAGAATATGATACGGAAAATTCATCAGAGGTTCAGATGCCATTATTTTATGCAGAAATATTTAATTCTCGTATCATAAAAATGAAAAATAAGAGGAATTACAGACGACGTCTTTGCAGCACACATTTTACGTTCCTCTGATTATTTTTGAACTGTTACTAGGCGTTATATAGTTATCATTGTGAGATAATTATTACATTTAATTTTACATTGTGTTTTTTTATAATTTCTCCTGTCCTTTTCTTGTATGTGAGTAATGCGGGAGAATGTAAATAGCTAAGCCCTTATTGCAACACTTTCAATTAGCTTTCTAGACACTTGACTCAGGAAGAAATTAAGAAAGATTAAGCAAGATAGTTGATACGGGCTCTTAACAAGTGAAGTCGACACTTGGCGCATGGGCGGTGTTGTAGTTTGTTACCCGTATAATTAATACTAAACTGTTAAACGTACTCCCAAAGTTTATCTATTTAAAAAAATCATTCTGATTTCAGAGACGTGACAAATATTATGTGAATGAACGGGGCAACAGTAAGGCGAGAACAAGTAGTGATTGAGTTTTTTTTTTTGGGGGGGGGGGGGAGGGTGCGAGCAAAAATTTCTCTCTCTTGCAGTAACACTTCTGGTGTGGTAGTCTACATTTTCCCCTGCAAACAAATAAACTGATGTAATTACGACACGCAAATGTGAAAACAGGAGGGGGACAACAGACATAATTTGCTCTCACACTTTAAGGTATGCAGCCGTCACCCTCTCACTCTACTTGTTGGCACGGGCCTGTACGCCATACTGCAAATATTTTAAAATACAATACATCTGTTAAGAACATATTTTTGTGGTCCCTCAAAATTATTAAACAAATAAACCTTCTTTTTCAGACTGCTGTATTTCAGAAAATACCATTATTCGTTTGTCTTTGCGCTATTATATATATATATATATATATATATATATATATATATATATATATATATAAGTGTGCAATTTACATATTATTCGCGACATCCGTACAAGAGATGCCCCAATATTCCTCTTTATTGCCTATAGCGGGCAAAAAAAAAAAAACAATTTGGCGAGAACTTACGTTACGGCACTAATTTTCTGAGCTGTTGTGATGTCGATAAACAAATCACATACTATAGGTACATCTTAAAAATAATATGTAATATCCTAACCCAGAAATTTGAAAATCCACCTATGATAGTCGTCTCGGTTCGAAACCCCGGAAGTTAATATCATTGGCGTGCGCGGCATTTAATATCTAGGCAAGGGGGAGGAGAAGAGAAGTATGTCCAGTGGCTGATATCGATCATCGGTTTAAGGTCTTTGGCGCTAGTGAGGGTGACATGATGTGAGTATAGAACTGCGCCGGAATGACGGGGCGTCGTTTGAAGAGTAGTTTCTTTCCGCACATTGATACAAATGTCACATATAGAATAGTTTCGTAAAATAAACTTGTTTACGAACATACTGCAACGCATTTTAAGCTAGTGGTAGGCGGTGACTTTAACCAGTTTTCACTCATATACGTTGAATAATATGCCGCCCGTACGTATATTAATATTTATATTTTCATTATATATATAATACATTCTTTGTTTGGGGCGGGAGTCACCCCTTCTAAATAATTTGAAGAGAGAGGACGTGTCCCCCCCCCTTCCCCGTACTACCCCCATGTATAGTCATTGTTCAGACACTCGTTTTGAATCCTAGTTTACACATTATGTTAGCACGCGAGCCTTTCTGAGCATCGCAGCAATGACACACAGAAAGAAGAGTGTTTACTTTCCAGACCTCGAATTCGTGTGAAGCGTGAGAACGTTGGAAAGTCTTCAACTCGCCACGGTAGCTGCGGCAGAAAAGGAGGTCAAGTTGTCATTCTCAGGTCGGGGCTGCTTCGAACAACCAGGGTAAAGTGGCGAGTACACACTACCACTGAGTGCGCCGGCCGCGGGGGGAGAGCGCTCTTTGTAGCGGTCACTTCCGGAGTGGGCCATCCGCACTCGAAACTCACGCCTTCTTCACGGTTACAACAACCAGCAGTCGCCGACCTGTGTCTCAAGGCCGGCAGCGAAGTAGAGATACGGGCGACACTGCCGCGCGCACAACGACGTTGTGCTCATATCGTTGAATTCGCGAGGAGACGTTCCGTCGACCAACTCGTCTGAAGGTGACTAAGAGGGAGAGATTGTTGCCATCTTCAATTTTTGTATTTTGTAACGTAAGTTTTCTTTTTTGATAAATTCACGGAACTTTAACCTAACTACACAATGTAATACATATTTATTGAATTTGTTCGTTCACTTTTACTCTTGCTACACAAATATACGATCACAGACTAAGAAACCGCGGTAAATAAATTAACGCTGTACTGTACAAGTTTTACGAAACTCTCAACCATATTGTTGAATTAATTACATTTAAAGAATAAAAACGAATAGGTACGTCGACGCAAAATCACCGTAATTACAAAAACTTTACTACGCGATAGACCTCACGCTAGTTGATAACAATAACAAACACTGCTATTAAAACAACTGTGTAAATACATACAGATATGCCTATTAAATTTCTGATAGTTATTCTCAATCCATGTATTACAACATTAGAAAATACAATATTTGCTCTGAAGGTCAGCCAAAATTATATCCAAGCATTGCTTTTTTTTCTGTATCGACCTCTAAAATTCCGTAAATGTAAAAAAAAAAATACTTAACGTTAATTTATGTAGCACGCCCTCTCATTTTCAAGTTAGGTAAGACGGCAACGGAAGTACTACACGCTAGTTGAGCACCTTGTGCATAAGGGCGATATTGCAGCCAGTTTGTGACCAACATTGGACATTCGTTCCCGCGGGTCTTCTGTTAAAGAGTGCGTGGTAGATAAACAAACGCTGAAAACATCAATTGATTTATACGCTTTTACCGAAGCCAGTATGGATAAAATATACAATGACAATCCTAGATAATGGTATTTGCCAACTTTATGAGTAAATATTTATCAAAAATTACTAATTCGTTACCCGTGATATCTTGCGCCGCAGTTCAATGCACAAGGTTCCGGCGTCAGAGATTGTGCCTCAGAAGTTCGTAACACTGGAAACAATTTTGTTTAAAACGTTGGCTAAAACTATTGTCTAGGATTGCTATCGTTTAATTTTCGCAAATTGGCTTCAAGAAACTTACAAATAATGCTTTTAGCATTGAATTCTTTTCCATGCCCTCTTAAGCTCGCTTAAAATTGCCAAAAACTGGCCTTAGTAAGTAACGTTTATAGTTGCAAAAATATTCAGTGCATGTTATATATACTACTGCAGTTTCATTTTACCATTTAGGAAGGGTTCATGAGCTCAGAATCAGTGATCGTTGTGCGTACAAAGCCTGTGAAGTACCAACCATTCTGAATTCAACAGAAGTGTAAGTTATTTTCGTTAGTAAACTGCGATGTTAGTAAAAAAAAAAAAAAGTATCAGGTTTTGAATGAATCATTATTAAAGAACTGTAAATTTCGCGGTTTCTTTTAGGTGCAAGCTAGATTTCAAGCAACTATAGGTCTGTATCACGATTGGTCGTTGGCTTACTCGATACTTACTGGAAGTAGCCCAGCCAATAATAAAACTGTAGCTGATCAGAATACAGGCCCATTTAACTGTCAGCGAGCAGCTAATAAACAGCTGCTGTCTGCATGATTTAACATATATTCTTAGAGACTAGCCTACAGCTCAGTGAACTCGCGAATTTTTCCCGTCTCTAATCATTATGTAATTTGCGCCAAACACAGTTTAACTCACACATTACGTAACCTATGACGTTAATAAAACAAACAAAATTAAGAATCTGTTTTCGCAATTAAAGAACAAATCTTGACTTTTTTTAGAACACCCTAAAAACCTCGCTACTAAATAATTCTAATAAATTGCATAAACATTTTAAAAAATGCCTCAAGCTATCTCAAGAAAGCGTACCTGCGATATAACTACATTTGAAACTTTGAATTTAAGAAAATGCGCGCGTACTTTTTAACATGCGGCGGATTCTCATAAAAAAAATTTACAAGCGCATATTCAACGAGTGTAAAAGAATCTTTAAACTGGCTTGTTTCTTGATTATTTCAGGGTTTTTTTTGTATACAAGAAAACAAAATAGCACAACTGTGGCTCTGAAATGTAATACATTAGCATAAACTAAGGACTTTAATCGTTGTTATCTGCTAGCAACAACACTTGCAGGATCTGCAAGTTGACCAGTGTTCGAAGCGCCGGCAATTCCGACACAAGTCACTGTAATTACGAGATTGAACGCGTACAAGGACTATGCTCGAACATGTGAATGCAATTACTACAACATAAACGAGAGAACCTGTCCTGCATTTATTGCAGTTTACGTAAGCCCACACTTGCAGCGAGACTCGACAGTTGCCACAACTGCTTCGGGAAGAAATAAGGGCGTGGATGCTTTATTTGTTTCGTCGTCCTGTCGCTACAAACAGCAAACATGCACCGGCTAATCCTGGAATCACAACAGCGCGACAAACGCGACGTGAACGGCGCGATTAGTCCGCATGCCGTGCGACAAGGATTAAAATAAAACACCTTAAACGTAAATACGTTCTTCGCATGCTAACATACTAATCTCTAGTACGACGGTGTATGTTTACAGTTATTCCAAAAAAATGTCTTGTTTATTTGCAATATATTTTCAATGTCCATCTCGTGAAGTATGTACAACAAATGCAATATACTACAAACTCACCAGTCTCACCAACATTTCGTAACATAATTAAATACGGATTTTATGTTTTGTCACGCTGACGTCAGAGAAGTCTCGAGGCTGATCGTCTGCCAAGTTATTTTATTCGCGTAGCGTCCATCCACTATTGTGATTCCGGCATAACAGTGATGCTACGTACCTACCAAAAGCTGATTCTTCAATGCAGTGGGGAATAAAACTGTTTCAGTGTTTATAAAGTAACAAAAAGGTTGTTATATGTAAACTTATAAATCAAGTGGCGTATATCGCTTCAGGCAGGGTCGCAATGGATGACGGAAGGCTTATGTGAAAGCACGGCCGGCAATTATACCCACACCCGAGTCCATCACTTAGACGAACGGATGAGATGGGTATAGAGCGGCGACAGAATGCAGGTGCGGTAGAAAATGGTAGCTCTCCGAGAAGACACGACGGTCAACGGCAACATTTGCCCACGGGACACCCCCGCCCAGAATCGAACCCAGACACCAATGATGGGAGGCAGGTTGTTTAACAACTACGTTAACGTAGCCCGCCACGTTGAATATATTAACGGAATTCAAATTAATGCACATTATATGGCGCCAATAAGAAAACTAAATACTAATAATTACACGCAATGGGTGATTATCGAAAGAAGTAACTAACAAATTAAACAGTACTTATTTCCCGATAGTTTACTCCTCAAGAGCATTATTTGCGTCAAGTACCTTATCTCTAGTGTAACCATCAAACATCACAAACGCATTTTTGTTCTGTTCTCTGCAGAGAAACCGGTTAAACCACAAATGTGTACATGCGCTGTCGTATTCAGGAACGTACTTTTGTGATGACAGTTTGTCTATGAGTTTATTTTATAAGATCGCAAATTGGGAACGAGCAGGCATTAAGGGCGCGGTCTACCGCAATTTTCATCACCATTTTTTTTATATTTTATTTGTATCAGATATTTTTTTTCTTATTTTAGACACAAAATGTGACTAAATTTGGCTCATACGAAATTTTTTTATCTTTCATAAGTTTTCGCGTAAGGGCTTGTTAAAGTCATATTTTGCATGTTTCCGTTTTAACGTACACGAAAACCAACTGATATACCAATCTAAAAAAAAATCACAGTGGATGAAAACATTACAGGCTACAGTGTCATGCTCTTAGAAATAAAGAATTAAAATCATTTGTATTTTTAAAAAAATTATTGAATATTTTAAAATTTTTATTTTCAGTTTCGGCATTTTTTTAAATACAAATAATTTTTATTCTTTATTTTTATGAGCATGACATTGTAGCCTGCAATGTCTTTATCCACTGTGATTTTTTTCAGTTTGATATATCAATTGGTTTTCGTGTGGTCGTTAAAACGGAAACATGCAAAATATGATTTTAATAAGCAATTACGCGAAAACTATGAGCGATAAAAAATTTTCATAAGAGCCCAATTTAGTCACATTTTGTGTCTAAAATAAGAAAAAAATACCTGGTACTAATAAAAAATAAAAAAAAATGTTGATGCAAATTGTGGTAACCCCGCCCTTAAGGTTGTTCAAGTGGGGAAAAATCATAATTTTATATTTGTATGAAATAGTGTTAGTTTTGTACACATTACTTGAGAGTACATATACCTCTAACGGAAAAAAATTAGCTCATCTAGTTTTCCCGTGATGGCACTTCAAAGTCAAAATTTGCGTATTTTTACTTCATACAAAACTTGAAAACCAGTTAACATAAAGAAATGAAAAAAATCATATCAAAACTACGCGTTACTGTCTATGGCATGTAGCATTTAAAACCCGTTACAAAAAATGTTTATGTTAAATAAAAAATTTCAAAATTTAATTTTTTTTT
>PNEQ01129065.1:0-51376 GCA_003012365.1 Medauroidea extradentata
TCACTGTTTAGGAATGTGCATTGATCAAGATATAGGAAATGGTACTGTCTCCATCAACCAGTCTGCACACATTGAGGGGATGTTGAAGAGGTTCCACATGGATGAATGCAAGCCAGTTTCCACTCCAATGGTGCCTGGAGTGAATCTACAGCCGCTGCCGGAGGATGAAGACCTTCCACCAGATGTTCCCTATCAAGAACCAAATAAGTAGACCTGACATTTGTTTTGCAGTCAGCACCGTAAGTAGATTCAACAAACATCCCAAGATTAAACATTGGTTGGCAGTGAAACGAATCTTTAGGTATTTGAAAGGTAGTGTAAACCAGAAATTACAGTTCTCTAAGGTTGGAAATAAACAATTATAATGTTACAGTGATGCAGATTGGGGTAATGAAACCAATAACGAGCGTTCTATTACAGGGAGTTGTTTCAAGCTGATGGGGGGGGGGGGGGTTAATTTCTTGGCACAGCAAGAAACAAACTACAGTAGCTCTGTCAACAGTAGAGTCAGAATATACTGCTTTGTCCTTTACTGTACAAGAAACCCTATGTTTAAGGTCACTCATCAAAGAAATTTATCTGCAGACCCCTAGTGATCCAACCACCATTTTTGTGGTAACCTTGGTGCCTTACATCTTGCAAAAAAGAATGTTACCAGCCAGCGTTCTAAGCATATAGACATTAAACATCATTTTTTGAGGTCACATGTTGAAAACAAGACAGTTATTATCAAACACAAGCCAACTGAAGAAATGTTGTCTGATCTGTTGACAAAACCCTTAACTAAAGTAAAACATGAAAAATTTGTCACATTGTTTGGCTTGTTGAAATGTACAAGAGTCAATTTCCTAGGGATAAAAAAAAATGATAGTGTTTGCTCAAGGGGGAGTGTTGGAAGTGTGATCAAACATATTATTTTTGTATTGTAATAACCAGTAAACTATGACTGTGTTTGCCATGTTTAGTATAATTAGTCTATGGTTTTTTTTTTTCAAATTTGTTTTATTCTTGGTGTACAACACAACATGGCGTATTGTATAAAGATGTATTATTTATGTGAACTTGTGTAATTATTTACAAAAAATCCATCAATGTAGACCTATTATTATTGAATGTTAATTAAATTTTTAGGTTTAATGGTTCTGTACTTAAAGCAATTCCGAAATATTTGATAATAAGGCGATAGTTTTATATTTATTAACAAAAATTGTACAGAAATTCTAGAATTGTAATGTTGTCGATAAGGCATTGGTGTGATTTAGTTTTTCCATTTCTCTTCATGTGTTCAGTTTTGTATGTCATTAATGTTAGTTCTGATTTTTTTAAATTTCGGCCTGCACATTATATAGAAGCAAACACCACCACATTTTGACGTTTCTTTTTTAGTCCAACTTCTTATTTGCTTGTACTTGTAATGATAAAATACAATTAATTAAAAGTGCCTCTGAAATCCCACATTCAGCTATCTCACTGTCCAGGGAACTACGTAGACCAATATATGTTACTACGGGTGACTTTTTGAATAAATTTGGTTCTGTGGCCTGTAAGAAAGTATTAATACTATCACAAAGAATACTTAAGTCTAATTTTAAAGCTAATGATTTTAAGTTTAAGGTAAATGTAAAAAGGATATAGCACCTTCCCTTTATCAAAGGTCTAAAATAGTCACACCTCTTATTCTATCTGCCAGGCGATGTCAACAAATTTCAAAATTTTGCTTTCCCATGCTGCCGATATAATTATTTTCTGACATTACGTGATAATATACCAACCAAGCTTCTTCTAACTCAAAAATTCAAGATTACACACTTACTATACTATCTTTATTTCCTGCCATAGTCTACTAAGAATAACTATAAATAAGTTGACTTGATTTTTATAATTATATTGTGTTCATCGTATGTTCACATTTTTAAAATGGCTGCCGTTTTTCTATTTTAGCAAGAAATATTTATTTTGAAATTTATCAAATTTAGTACATGTACAAAATTTTGTAAGCTAACTTGACTTTTGTACATTTTATTCATCCTGTGTTTATAGTTTTATAAATGCAGCGGTTATTAATTGAACATATCTCCAAAAAATTTTCCGAAATTTTAATATCTTGGTTTATACACACAATTTGGAAATTGGACTTGACTTTTGATTACGTTTTTCATTTGGTTATTATTAATATTTTCAAAGCTGTAGTAAATTTTTATATTTAGAATAATTATTCATATCTGAGGATATATTTTATTTTTTCGAATTTTATTAATCTTAGTACACATATACTACTACGCATATTGATTTTACTTTTGTGTAGTTTGTTAATCATGCATTCATATTTTTAAAATTTGTGTGATTTTTTTATATTACAGTGTAATAACATTCAAGGAAATATTTTTCCGAAGATTATAAATCTTGCCCTACGCATATTCTGCTTAGTTAGTTGAATTGACTTTCATCTATTTCATTCATTCTTTGGCAATATTTCGAAAACAGCGGCCATTTTTTATCTTTTGGATAGAAAGACATCACATAAATTTTTCCCCCATTTCATCAAATTGGGTACGCATGTATTACTTAGTAAGCTCACTTACTGATTGTGTATTTCGTTTATCACGTCTAAATTAATAATATAATATACATATATGCATGTAAACAACTTTAAATTTCATGGTTAATTTGCACCTACTTTGAGGAAAGTAGGCTTATCATTTATGCTGATAGCTTCTTGTTTTTTTCCTTACGTACTGCGAATTTCAGAAATTTGAAACACAAGGACCTTTTCAGAATTTAGGATGTAGTGCACAGAATGGCAACATGGAATGTTCAAGATATCCAAAGAAACAAAAGTTATACTTCTTCAACGTGAAGTTAAAACAAACCCGTAGGGGGAACATGGGCATCTCGTTTAACTTAGGAGCAAAACCGGCACAAGGTGCATTTGAAAAGCATAACTTCCCAGTCCCCTGGGTGCAGGATTACAGGGTCATTCGGGGGCGTGGTCTTGGCTGGGATTTGTTGTTAGGGTCTTTTGGTACGAATAGCACCTAAGTACCATGAGGCCAGTGATTGGCTGAGGACCTAAGCCCCGCCACTATGAGGGGTGGGAAGGAGAAGTGAAGAGGAGTGAGGGGAATATACACTCCTGGTACACGTTATACCTATGCCCCATTAGGGCGAAGTGGTTGTCCCCTCCCCTGTAGCCTACACTTGTACTAGCATATATTTTCCCTCTCCTTATGACATACATCTGTAGCCCCTACAGCCTGTAATACATAACCTTGAGTGTACGTGAGTCCTCTTTCCGTTTATAAGAAATACACACATAAAATATAAAAAACTTTGTTTCTGAATTATTTCTCTTTTCCTGATATAGAAAATGAGTTTTATTTGTAATGAGCAGAACAGACTCTAAACAACAATAATCTGTAAAGATAACTTAGGCTCTCTTGAAATCCCGACTATATATGAAGACAAAATTAATGTAGTTTAACTATATTCAAATGAAAGTGGACAATATTTTTAAAATTAAACTGTGGATTTGAATAATCCAAGTTTTGACATCAGTGGGGATATTATAGACTCGTACTAGATCAGCTATCAGTCCTCTGAAAATTTCCATACTTGTACTACGTCAAGATTTCTAAATTTATTCTTCCCTGGCAACATTAAAACAGAACGACCTTAATGAGAACAAGCTAGCTATTATCATGTAGATTTCTTCAATAGAGTTAGTATCTATGCTCCGGCTTGAGTGTTCTTATCTTCTAGGGATTCCCGTGAGAATGTGGCACTTCTACTGCTAACTCTAATTATGTTGAAGACTGAAGTAATTACAATATCAACGAAGCTCCTGGGTGTCGACGGGATTGAAATGCTTACCACGTTTTGAAGTTTCAAAATCCTGAAATCTCCTGAGTTCAGAAAATTTTGATAGAGGACGAAGGAAAACTCGGTTATCGCAGTTTCTCCCGCGGACAGAGGTTATAGCCCTCCCTCGGACTAGCGAGAGAAAACTCAGGCCTTAAATAGGTACAATGTAGAGACTGCGATGGTGACTGGTCCTGGACCGACGAACCTCCTTTCTGTCATGGAAAATGTACCTCTCAGTACATCAGGAATCCTGCAGACTGTCCTCTAGGTCAGGAAGTACTCTATCCTCCCGGATAGATGACCAATAGCCTGAGAATGGATCCGGTCGTCGTTCCTCCAGAGCCGAAGTCGGATACGTCTTACCATGTACTATACCAGAATCGACCTTTTTTTAAATATTTTTTTTCACTCGCCGTTCCTAACAGCTCTTTGCTAAGTCCCTATTGGCTTTTGTTAGTGCGACACCGTGAAACATAGTTATTTTTTTACAACCCAAAATTACTTGCTTTCTACTAGGCCGCATTCCTGATCTCGGTCAGTATAAAACTTAAAAGGCAAAATTAATAATTCCCTAGTAAGAGTCTAAACATATTAATACATAACTTAAATAGTAATTATTTTCTTTTTAAACAAAGCAAATATAAACATTCGCTGTACATTTCACTTCACTTAGCAAAGATATGACCATTTTTCATAGAACAATACTAAATAAATATTTTATATTCTGAGTGGAGTTAATTCCAAAACAACTATTTTGAGCAACTTCTGTGACTCTAACGAAGTTACATGTTACAGAATGTCCTCCTGTAGACTATAAAACTTTTAACTAATATCAAACTTTAAAAGTATTCAAGAGTCGACAAAGTAACAGGTTGCGGGAAAAAAATTGTAAGTAAGACTTAAATCTAAACATAATCAATTAACTTAATATAACATTCATCATTACACATAGAAAACATATCAACAAATCATATTATGACGTTAAATATTTAAGTGAGTAATAAAAGTGTCTGTTAGTAATATAATTTCGCTATGGAAAGTGTTTTGACAGTTCCTTGTTTGCTGTGTTTAATTTTATCGCTGAAAGTCTTTCAGAGTCCCACAACAAACTCTTTCTTCTTTGACATGTTACTTATCTTAGATTTGTCAAAGTTTTAACTTTGTTTATACTAGCACTTATACTCAATATAATATTTACATAAATTATTAAACATAAATTTACAAAAAATTAAAATTAATTATGACAGACGAATATATATCACTTCAGTGACCAGCAAAACATATAGAAATTATGTTTTCAGTGTCTATATACTCTGCGAATTTTAGATGTGTCTTTGACCCTGAAATTAACCTTTTCATTCAAGGATTACCTCAAAACAAAATTTTAAGGCTTAACAGTACCATGTTTTTCTGTTTTCAATTATCACAACCTTCCTGATTGTGTTCATGTCAGCGAATTGCACCTCATTTACCAGCGAAAGATTCGCTGGCAAACAAAGCTAGAAATGTCAGTATTTTCTCACGAACTACATTCGTTGACCTTTCCGTAGCACTCGCACAGACATTAACCGTAGAACACTGCAGAATTCAGTTCAGCACCACACAGCACAGTCCAATTGTGAAGCTTGCTTCCAGGCAGCTAAACTTAATTCCCACAGGTCATTCTGTTCATATTGCAGGGTAACCTAACCTGAGTGGAATATGTATTTTGCAAGAATGAAAAATTCTGCAGCATGCAGAAAACAGCGTTCTTCCTTGTCTGTGTATTAGCTACCATCTCCAGCAGTCAACTGTAATGATATTCCTAGTAAGAACTTTCAATTAAAATTAAATTCATTTTAATCAACAACATGGAGCAACAGATAGAGAAATAATATGAAGACTGGAAATCCAAACAAAATATCTGACTCTAAACAATAGTCGATTAAGCGAAGAGCAGTAAAATCTTATAAACAAACAAATGTTTTAAAACTTACATTGCTTTAAATCTATGAACAAGGCATTTGTATCTACGTACATCCACAATATGTGTTATTCCTTAGTTAGTGCACTGAGATATATCTATCAGTCATGACTGATATGTTCAATTTCGTTGATGTAGAACAAAATTACGTGTTTAATGTCTTCGTAGACTAATCAGGCAATATCTTCGGGTATCGCAGAAGCTTACACATATATATGCGTATGACTGGCTAGAAAACTGTTTACATACCCACGTACTAACCTAAAATATAACCATATTCAATAGATAGACATATCAAGGACACAAGGACGAGATTCACATCGTTCTCAAAACGACTTACAACAACAGTGGCGTAAGTAACCATACACCTTATAGGCTCAATGCCAGTGCAAAGTAACACCTCTGGGATCTACTGTCTCCAAGGCTAGTCACAAAATACGCCTGCACCACAGGCATTGTCGTAACAAAACAAATTCCAACAGTCCCAAAATCCTTATTATAATTAGCTTCTTTATCTAACAAGCTAGTAAGTATTTGAACCATTTAGATCTTATATATTGGACTTAACCAAATTTATTCCTCTAGCGAAACGTAGCTTCTTAACTGCACTATATTATAATTGTCCTTAATCTTGTTAGAAATCGGTTCTACTAATTCATAGCAATTTTTATGAATAATCTGGTTTACTCTGTACGGACCTTCATATAACAGGAATAGTTTACGATTACCTTTTCCCAGAACTTAGAAATAGGATGTGTTTTTATGAGAAATAAGTCTCCAATATCAAATTGATATATTCTTGACTGTTTACAATATTTAGCATGCCTGTCTGCCGGTGAAGGTAGTCTTCTGCGTACCAGCTTCATTATTTCTTCTTCCATCTTGGTTTCTTCTTGATCTTCGGTCTCGTGTACCATTGAACATTGCGGAATCGTCATGATGTAGAAGATCCCCGACTTCGCTTTTGTTAACACTTTAAACGGGGTGAGTTTGGTTGTTGTGTGTACGGTGTGTTTCATCACAAATTCTACCAACGGTAGCTTGTCACGCCAACTGTGTTGTTGTTGGTAGCAATGAATGCGCAAAACTGTGCCTAAGGATCTCATCCTTCGGTCTACTACACTGGATTGTGGATGTTAAACTGAGATAGTTGTAGGTACTATGTCAATTTTACGTAGACAGTTTTGCCATTTACCTCCAGTAAATTGCATCCAGTTATCAGATATTATGCACTTAGGTTATCCCACGTCTTGTATAAAGAGCTTTATCTTAACAACTAATATTGCGGCATCGGCTTTTGCGATGGCATACAATTTTGTGAATTTTGAGAAGATATCAATTACTACAAATACGTATTTTACTCCTCTCTTTGACTGAGGCAAGGAGCCGAAAAGATCGACCGATACTAAATCGAAAGGCTTGTCTGGAATGATTGGTTGCATTTCTCCCTGTCGATGTTCTTTAGTGTGTTTTGCTTTCTGGCAAATATCACAGGCAGCCAAAAGCTTTGCTACTATCCTTTGCATTCTATGGCAACATAATTGCTTCCTCAAAGCATCGCAAACTTTATTCACTCCTGCGTGGCCTAGAAATTCGTGTATACGTAGTATAAGTTCCTTGGCAAGGCTGTCCAGAATTATAGATTTCCATGGATCTTCGAAAAGCGATCGTTTCACGGGATATTTATATAATATTCATTGCGGATCTCTGCAGTATACTAATTTCAATTTCTCTGAAGCGTTTTCTCGCCCTAATTGTTCCTCTATTTTCTGACAAAATATATCATGTTCTTGTTTTAATTTTAGCATTGAATCTTTGATGTCTGGGTGTGTATACAAATTTTCTAACCTTTGTGCAGCGACAGAAAATTCGGTTTGCGATTTATTCTGTTCTGCAAACACAGCTTCATCGTCAGGTACTCGGCTAAGATAGTCTGCTACTAAGTTGTTCTTTCCTTTGATGTGCTTAATTTCCTCATCGTATTCTTGCAATAGCAACAATAAACTAGTGAGTCTGCCCCCGAAAACTTTTCCAACTTTTAAGCAAGTTAAAGCTTGATGGTCTGTCATAACTATTTACTCTCCAAGTAACAAATCTCTATATTTGTTTAATGCCCAGACAATTTCTAACTCCTCCTTTTCGGTGACTGTATAGTTTCGCTCTGCTTTGTTGAGCATTCTGCTAGCCATAGCAACTGATTTTTCTATACTGTCATCATCCTTCTGACTAAGTTGTGCTCCTAGAGCATATGCTGACGCATCTGTGTAAAGGTAGTATTCTTTACCCAGTACTGGATGATACAGTACCAACTCTTCCAAAAATATCGCCCTTACCTTTTCAAAAGCTCCTACTTGCTCGGGACCCCAAGTCCAACTGACCTCTTTCTTCAAAAGGCGGAATATGGGTAACGCCAGTTCACCTAATTTACTCGAAAAATTTCTGTAGAACCCCACTATTCCGAGAAAGGCTCGTAACTGTTTGTGGTTTCTGGGTCTAGGAAATTCTCGAATTGCCTGAAGTTTGTCAGGGGCTGTATGTATCCCTTCTGTGGTAAGAATGTGTCCCAATAAAGGTAATTCTTCCCTACAAAAGTTGGTTTTACTTAGATTGATGGTTATCCCTGCTTCAGCTAATTTCGAAATGACGATGTCGATATGTTCTAAGTGCTACTCGAAAGAGTTAGATGTAATCAATATATCATCCATGTAAGCCCTAGCGAAAATCTTGCATTCTTCGCTTAAGGTGATGTCAATGCAACGAGGAAATTCTACCATCGCATTTCAGAGACCAAAAGGCATCACTTGAAAACAGTATTGCTTGCTGTTAAAGAGAAAAGCGGTGTATTTCCTAATCTCAGCAGACAGCTTCACTTGCCAATATCCGGCCGTGAGATCTAAAGTGCTCATGAACATCACGTCTGAATTCAGTCTTTGTATTTCGCTTATGCGAATCGGAGATTCTCGGTCTAACACAGATATCTTATTACTTTGGCAGGCATCAAGATACAAACGTACAGACCCATCCTTTTTCTGTACGCAAACCATGGGATTGCTGTAAGGGCTTGGTTCTCGTCATACGATATCCCAATCTAACATCTGTTTCAAAAATATCTCGGTTTCCACTGGGAATCGGATATGATTTTCAATGAAAGATTTCGCCAGTTTTTAGTTCGATATGTGCAGAGTACAAGTTGTTTAAATCCTGTTTGTCTGAAAACCACCATTGGTGTTTCAATAAAACTTCTGCTAAAATTTGTTGCTCAGGGCTCAGAGTTTCGATACTAGTCGCTAACTTTAAAAAGTCTTCTCTAGAAGCATTCCTTTCGGTTAAACCTACCGAATTAATTTTACTACCTTCATTCTCTTGAATCAAGGAACTAACTACTTTATCCGTAAATTTCCAACCTTCAGATGAAGTAACGTAAGTGACTTCAGGTGTAGAAACTAATCAGCCTCCGAAATTTAGTATCACTTGGTAACGTATGAGAAAATCAGCTCCCAAAATTATAGGTGAAGTCAATCCCATAAAAATTAAGAGGGCTACTTCTTTGTCATCACCCAGACCTTCAATTGTTACTATAGTTTGCCTAGTAATGAAGTAGCTCCTATTACTCTAAGTCGTGGTACTGGCAGTATGGGCAAATTTCCATTTTCTTTACTCAATAATTCAAAAATATCCTCAGCTTTACATGAAACTTCTGCTCCGCTGTCCAATAGAACTGGAAATAAATTTCCACAAATATTTAATTTTAATACCGGACACAAATTTTCGCATTTGCTATCCTCTATGAAGTTTTCCTTCATCAAAGTTTCTCTATCCTTGTTACTACAAAGCGTAGAGTATACATTTAAAGCACTGTTTTCATTTCTCTTTGACAATTTTGAATGCAAATCCGCCATTTCGTGTTCATAACACGGTGAAATTTTACTACACTTGAAAATGGGTGTATTTTTGTCGAAACTTATTTCACACCATACACCACCCCTGCATGTCTCCTGAAGTGCTAACTCGTGAGAGACTGATAATCGGAGAACTTCATTATCAGTCCACACTAGTTTAATTCTTTAAGTCTGGACGGTGATGAGGCCGATTTCCTCCCCTTTATCGTCCATTTCTTCGAATGGAGGCACACTTGGATCGAGTGGTTTATTTCTGTCGAAATAGCCCTCCTTTTCAGTCTGTCATGGAGACCTGGAATGGTGTTTGTTCCCGCGATGACTGGAGATTTTCGAATTAGACCACCTCCCTCTAGGCGACCTGGAATTTTCGCGTTTTCTGGAACTAGACCTGGACGAAAGCCGATCTTTACTGCGACTTCAACCCCGTTTTTTGTCATTTTCCAGTGTTTTTTTATTCCACGATTTCTTCCCTTTTGGATAATCACGTCGATTCTGGCCATTTGATTCACTGCCTGACTTGTCACCTCATTTTAACCGGGAAGTGTTTACTCAACGTTCAGTATCAAACTCATTTTTGTGATTCGATTTATAACCTTCCTGGTTATGAGATTGGCCTGACTGCTTGTCACGACGATGCTCCCAATTAGAGAATCGCATCTGTCTTTGCAACTTATCAACTATCATTAGCTGTTACCAAACTCAGATAATGATAATCCATATTTCCCTACAAGGGATAGTTGGTATTGCATCGGCATCTGGTTAGTAATCATAGACATAATCTCGGTTTCGGTCATTTCTGGCTCCAAATGTCGGCTACGCTCGTAAATTGAGTTAATGTGTTCATTGACTCGTTTATTTCCTCTAGGGTCATATTTCTCCGCGTGTAGCAACGCTCGAACTAGCCCCTGCATTTGCGGTCCCAAAAAATGCTTTTGAAATTTTTCTTTGAATTCTGGGTACATCTTAGTGTTCAATTTCTCGACGTCCCACCAGAAACTTTCAGCACCTTTTAAGGCTAGGCTGACATATCTGACACTCTCGTGTTCAGACAGATTAAAAGTTTCCACGTATTCCTCAAATTTCTTCAAAAATGTAAGCCGATTTTCGTGTTCGAGATTTGAAAATCTAGGAATACTCCTACCTAGTTGTTGGGGAGGATGGTGAAGTAATGCAGCAATATTAGAAACTTGCAGTATTTCTAGACTTACAGGCGTTTTCTGATGTGAGGGTTTTAAATTATTATGCTCGAAATCTTCGGCCGTACTCTCTTTTAACCTTTTAACGCAGTCTGTAAATTCTAAACTTGTCGCACTGGCAGCTAAAGACGATAGTTTAATTTGCTCAAATTTATGAGCAATGTCTCTTTCTATCTGCTTTGACAAATGGTCTAAATCTACGTGAGTGTTTTTTCTAAATTCACGGATATTGTTCTTAGTTTCGAGAAATTTATTTTCTAACTGTGTGGCCAGATCAGTAACCTGAGTTTCGACCTCTGCGAATTTCTCTTTGGTTTCTGATATCTGTACTTCTATGTTGTCGACACGTTCGTTCGTTTCCTTAGCAGTTTCTTTAACTAGGATAACACAACGATTTACCGTATGCCTTGTCTTTCCATTTGAGTATCTAGGTTTTCCCGCCAGCTGATCATAGTGTTTACTAGCTCGGACCTTAGTTCCTCACGTACCGTTTTAATTTCTGACCTCAAGGTGGATTCAATACTAGACTGGTTTTCGGCAATTCGGTTTTCAAGACTCGAAACATTTTCAACTAATTTATTTTCCAGGCTTGAAAACTTTTCTGTTAACTTGGTTTTCATACTTGTCTGACTTTCAGTCAAACTAGAAATGTTCGCGACTAAAATATTTTGACTGCATTACATTTGCTGTAACATCAGGACTAGCGTATTCATGTCATAGGTTTCGCTAGTTTTATTAGCTACTACCGCTTCTACTTCTTCCGAATGAGTGGAATCGCTGTCGGCTATGTATAGTGTTATCACTTCTTCGATAGCTTGGTCTACAGTGTTACGCTTTTCTTTACACGAAGCCACGTTTTGATGAAATAATGTGTAACACAGAGGAATAAGCAGCCTAGAACAACCTTCAACGATTTGTTGAAGGGCAAGCCAAATCAGAACTACTGCCAACTCTGTACTTGTATTTTTAAACTACAAAAAAAATGTCCAATTCAGTGCCTCGTCTGGATTTATTCGTAGGCCCCTTATTTGGCGCCACTTTATACCTTATGTAATATATAACATTGAGTGTATGTGAGCCCTCTTTCCATACATAAGAAGTACACACATAAAAAATGAAAAAATTAGTTTCTGGACTATCTCTCTTTTCCTGATACAGAAAATTAGTTTTAATTGTAATGAGCAGAACAGACCCTAAATAACAATAATTTGTAAAGCTAACTTAGGCTCTCTTGAAATCCCTTTTATAAATGAAGACAAAATTGATGTAGTTTAACTATATACAAATGAAAGTGGACAATATTTTTAAACATGTAGATTTCTTCAATAAAGTTAGTATCTATGCTCCGGCTTGAGTGTTCTTATCTTCTAGGGATTCCCGTGAGAATGTGGCACTTCTAATGCTAACTCTAATTACGTTGAAGACTGAAGAAATCACAATATCAACGAAGCTCCTGGGTGTCGAGGGGATTGAAAAGCTCACCGGGTTTTTAAGTAGGTTGGTTTCAAAATCCTGAACTCTCGTGAGTTCAGAAAAATTTGACAGATGACGAAAGAAACCTGGTTATCGTGGTTTTCACCGCGGACACAGGTTATAGATCTCCCTCAGACTATCAAGGGCAAACTCAGGCCTTAAACAGGTACAATGTAAAGACTGCGATGGTGACTGGTCCTGGACCGACGAACCTCCTTCCCGTCATGGAAAATGTACCTCTCCGTACATCAGGAATCCTGCAGACTGTCCTCTAGGTCAGGAAGTACTTCTCCATTTTCCCGGATAGATGACCAATAGCCTGGGAATGGGTCCGGTCGTCGTTCCTCCAGAGCCGAAGTCGGATACGTATTACCCTGTATGCTACCAGAATCGAACTTTTCTAAATATTTTTTTCACTCGCCGTTCCTGACAGCTCTTTGCTAAGTCCCTATTGGCTTTTGTTAGTGCGACACTGTGAAATGTTATTTTTTTTACAATCCAAAATTACTTGCTTCCTACTGGGCCACATCCCTCAACTCAGTCAGTATAAAACTTAAATTGCAAAATTAATAATTCGCTAGTAAGAGTCTGTACATATTAATACATAACTTAAACTGTAATTTTTTTTTCTTTTTAACAAAGCAAATATAACTATTCGCTGAAAATTTTACTTCACTTAGCAAAGATATTACTTTTTCCATAGAGCAGTACTAATAAATATTTTATATTCTGAGTGGAGTTAATTCCAAAACAACTATTTTGAGCAACTTCTGTGACTCTAACGAAGTTATATGTCACAAGCCAATGCTTGTACTAGCCCTTATGGCATACCCCCTCCCTCTGTTAACCCCTATCCTCCCGCTTGTCTATCTCAACCACCACCCCAATGACATGCCCCCTCTAACCTACCACTATCTTGCATTAAAGCATACCTTCTCTAGCCTCTCATTCCCCTCACCCTACCTTATCGCATAGCCTCTACCCCCTCCAGCCTATCCTTAACGCTAACACAGTGTACCCTCTCCCTCTGTCATTCCCTGAAGCCTCACCCCTCCATCCTTATATAATACCTCCACCCATTACCTTATAGCTTACCCTCTACCTCCTCCAGCCTATCCTTAATGTTAACAGTGTACCCCTCTCCCTCAGTCATACCCTGGAGCTTCTCCCTTCCATCTTTATAGCATAAGTCCCCTCCCGTCTAACCCTTTCTCACCTCTTCTGCAGGCTCACCTCTAGAGACGTCCTCTTCTCCCGACTTCCGAAGCTCGACTGAGGTGGCTGGGTAAATCACCTGTATAAACTGGTAGCTCCCACCCTACCCCAACCAACAGTATGTAAGGTAGGGTTACCTTGTTTCAAGTATTCAGTTTTCAAGATGTCGCTGCTGTTTCACCCCGCATCATTATATGTAGGTGTCACCTGAGGATATGCCTCGGTAATGTACACGCCGCCAGAGGAAGAAGATGATAATATGGGGCCTCCTTCATACACCGAGTCATGCGAGGGCAACGGACATTGGTTAATGGCGCACAACCTATGCATGTATGAGCGTTCGCAAGATAGTATTGATTACTGCGGGGAGAATTGTGTGGTGGTAGCCATGTTGCCGGCCACACCTTTACCATGTATGCCAGAAGAGGTTGTCGAATACAGGTGAGTAAACCTCCCAGTGAACCTAAGCATACAACCTGGCGACAAGTAAGTGACAGCACTCACTCTCTCTCTCTCTCTCTCTCTCTCTCATCCCCACTACCATCATCGTCACAAGATGGTGACTAGTCAAACTAGCAAGTGTCAACTCTCCTCAGTGTATTGTATGCCGTCGTTACGAGAACAGTTCTGCAGGTATATCTGTGGTAAAATCATCAGAATTTTTAAGTTTAAGTCTAATTAAATTTACACCAGATAAGATTATTACGACTACGTAGACATTGGCTATGAATGTGTGCTCTACAAACCGCATATTTGTGAAACACAGTTCCAATCATGCTACTGTGAACTTCACTTGTACGGATATTGGGATATTTATGGGATGTTCCACAGAAGAATCACAAACTGCTCCAATGCCCGTTGTCCAATAGTAAATCTTAAACCACTCACCAAGCTTCCAGCAACAGCCGACGAGTTGTACGTAGCAGATGAAGAAACATATATAGAACTTACCCAAGTCAACATCAGAACAAAATTTTTTGCTGCGCCAGTGACAACAAGTCTTCTACTGCTGGTCTGAATACTGTACTAGTAGCATCCATACAGCACTCCACCCTAACAACACCGCATACATCACACACTGCGATCCAAGAATTTGCGTGTTGACTGTGTGAGTACAGTGTTATAACCAGTGATTGATAAAAAAAATTTGCTTCTGTAATGTGTCAGACTCTATGACTTGAAGAATGTTTGCATGCTTTCAGGGTTTTAACAATTTTTCCGAACTCTCCCTTGTTAAAGAAATTGCCATAAGTGTTTTAAACACTGACTATAGCACATCAGTATTTACATTTCTCCCGCCCTATGATTGGCCAGTTTCTGATTCAGAAACACAGAGGAAATGCAGGTTACAAACATATGAAACACACAACCTTAAATGGTCTAGCGGTATTATTAGCTACAAAGATGTGTACAAAGTAGTAAACTCCATACTGTATGAAAATATTTCTGTCTATGTTCTAGGCAGAGGGCAAGAGAAAATATTGCGCAATATTGGTTAATCTAGCATTAAAGTTTAAAACATTAAACGTATTTTCCCGTTCATTGGTTTCCACAAACTTGTCCACGTGTACGAAACTAAACCACATACATGATTTAAGCGCTACCTTTGTACTCAGTGTAAGACCAAATCCTTAAGAGAATTTGGTATATATAAAATGTTTGGTTGTTAATGTACATAAAACTTCTATTTTCAAACATGTGATTGAGAGAGGCTTGTATTTCATAAAGTTTTTTTAAAGACAGGTTATTTTCAAATAAGTACAAGAGTTGTTTTCAAAAATGTATTATAGTTTAGAACGGTAAATATTTTTTTTTGTAATGATGTGTTGTCTTCAAATATGTAATGTAGTATAGAACTAAAGTAACGTACATCTTATAACTGTTAATATTTCTTTAAAGATAAGTTGTTTTCGAATATGTTATATAGTTAGGAAATTTATTTATATATCTTATAAAAGTAAATAAGTTTTGTAAAGATGTTTTGTTTTCAAATATGTAATATAGTTTAGAACTATACTTAACGTTGAACCGACCTTGTCGGTTTGACCGGCAAGTTTTTACGTCGCCCGAGAATTTTGGACACTTCAATTTCCAGCTACTAAAAAATATCGACTTTATTTTACATCTGTTTATTCTCCGCAGCTAAGTTTTCAACATTTCACGTCAATACAAACACTTACGTACCTTGTGTTCCAGCAATCCACCTGTATTAGTTCGGGACATTTTACGACGCAGTATGTATACACGACGTTTCACCTCCATAGACATGATGTGAACTAAGCAGAGACACAGGTGCAGAGAGTCCAACTAACTCGCGCTGCACTAGCGCACTCAAGTGAACGGCGCCGTACATCAAGAAACTGTTCTTCGTGTTATTATAATTATTTTTCTTATCAATGTCTGAAATTTATAAATTGAGATATTATGTAATTAAATTTCTACACACCGAGTTGTACAAAGTTTGTATTTAGTTTTCATTACTTATGTTCAGGGTTATTAGTGATAATTATTTTATTGTAATTTTTATGTGTTACTGTTGCTCCGCCATGTTGGGCGGACTATTTTCAGGGATATAATAATTGCTCGCTGTTAGTATAAAGCTTCGTGGATTTCTTATATGTGCGTTCAGTCGGCTTCCAGTGAAATGTAAGTGTCAGTCTTATTATTCGTTATTGTAAATGTGGAATGGGTTGTTATGCTGCAGGACTTGTAATTGATTAATTTTCGGCGCCTGTTTAGTTATTTGTTATTTTTCTTGAGTTGAAGTCCTGTAGCATAATGGCCCAAGTCCTAGTGTTTCGTTCGTGTTTACTGTTCGTGTTTTTTTTCTCCTTTTTACTTAATAATTCAGGTTAACTTTCGCGTTCGGGTTTTTCAATGTTTAACTTCTGGTAACTTCTATATTTTCAGCTTTCAGAGAGAGAGAGAGAGGGGCAGACATTTAAATAGTTTTAGTTTTGTTCTTATTTGTTAATTAATAATTGCTGGCGTGTAATTTTCAAGGTAAGACCTATGCAGAGAAAGTAAATTTATAGCAGATCATTTATAATATTTGGATTGAGTAATTTTCGTGCACTGTATGTGCCTGCTTTGAGACAGTGTTAGGGTGATAGGTAGATTTTGCTGCTTTATGTATTTTGGGGCGGTGTCCCCGTGGTGTATGTGTGTTTCGGGGCGTGTGTCCTCCTGAAGTTTACCACCTATAAGGATAGGGGTTTTTTCAGACTTGTGGTCGTATTGTGTATTCGCTACTGAGGTATGGGACTCAGTTAGCATTGTTCTTTGTTATTTTTAAAGTTAGTTTCCTATAAGGATAGGGCTAGCACATGTGTAATATTTGTCTTTGGCTTTAACTACACCCTTTGCAGTACTCTCATTTAGGCCTTCACGGAGTCATATTATTCAGATAGACAGATTAACTTATACTTCTTCACGCCTGTTTATAGTAATTCATAAAGTTAATGTTTGATGTTATGCCTGTACTTTCATATTTTTTCTTTATATTTACACTTTTTGACTTGTGTTGCTGATTATTTGAGTTTGTAAAATAGTTAATGGTTATGCTGATGTTTTGTTATTTGATTTTGAGTTTCGAATAAATCCCTGTTGGGATTGAACCCGGTATTTGATCTTTAATTGAAGTTGTAGTTACAGTATACCTTTTCTTGATTGGAACATTAATGTGATTATGATTGCTGCTATTGATGTTTGATTGGTATTACTTTACTGAGGTGTTAGAAGTTACGAGTTTGATTTACTTTTGAGTGAGGATTACTTTTGCCTCAGCGCCCTTACAAATCTATAGGGATTCGTCACCCTCCTTACCTTGATCTTGTAATTTTGTTACCGTCACCAGTGGTTGAGGTGCTAGCCCCTTAGTACGGGATGGTACAACGTAATACTATAACTGTAAAGAAAGGCACCAACATGTATATGCGTTCCCTTTACTTTAGAGTTTTAAGAAAAATTAGTTTTAAGATAACACAGTGTTTCATTTCGTGTGTAAAGTCTACTATTGTAAGGTGTATGAGAGACACGCCTGCCATTAATAGATGCATCTAAACGCAACACAGTACTGTAATGCAGGTAGCATACTTCATAAATATAAGGCGAACGAGTGTTAGTCTACAGCATTCAATTTTAAGATATGAGGGATGCGCCTACCATTACTAGACGCATCTAAATGCAACACACTACTGTAATGCAGGTAGCTAACTTAATACACGAAGGTGAACAACACACACAAATAACTTGCTTGCCTAAAACGTATTTATTGAAAACGTTTAACAACCCACATTTAATGTTAAAATTAATACAATTTAACTTGATATATACATTTAAAGGTAAAACGCTGCACACAAATGAAGGGATGTACTCACCAGTATAACAGTTCAAAGGATTAAACACAATATACATTTTTATAAATATTTACGCAGACAATTACACTTTCGTGGCTTCTTTGTGTTGGTTGTCAAGTTCTTACATTTTGTGTCGTAGTATAGTAGGTGGGAAAACAACCCTCAGCGATGTCGCGCCAACACACAAAAATAGTATTTGTTTATCAACATCAGCGCCGACGGCGATGCAAGACACAGGAAACATTTATATTTTTCCGCCACCAGGTAAACTGATGCTGACAACCATTAGCTCTCACGATGATGTCTTAGGGCATAAATATAAATATTCAACATTTTACACCACATGCCCTTAAGAAGGGTTGACACCGGAAGCATAAAAATTTCCCCCCTGCCATCATTCTTCAAACAATCCTCCCTCGTACATGTGCAGTGTACACTCACAGCCGCACAGATGTGAGGCTCCAACCTCCTCCCGAAGGTTTTACACTCTAGAAGTCTTGAATTGTGAATCAAAATAATTATATCATATTTATCTTCCCAAGTCGCCGAGTTTGTCGGCAAAACTCTTCATTGTATCAATAAACGATTTCTTTTTACGTTTGAGTATTTTATCTACAAGGTACAAGTCTGGAGATTTAACGAGTTATATTTCCCAAGCACAGAAACCACCATGAATAGGGGATCCTGTATAATCTTCTAGAACATAGGTCCTTGGGTTCGTTTCATTCTCAGAAATAATTTTAAATATTTCATAACTAAAATTTACTTTAATCCCTTGTCAACTTCCCATCTTACGTTTGAAATACACACAAAATTTCCAATTTTAAACCTAACACGTCTAGGATCCACTGTCTAAAGATCCTTGTACATTGTGTTTAAAAGCGAATTGTTCGTAACATTTTTCAACACAATTTTTATCATTCCGTGATATTTAGAACTATGCACCTCTGTGATTTGTGGAAGAATTTGAATCCAATTATGTTATCTGCTTATCATGAATTCCCTGAACAATATTTCCTTAATTGTTTATATCACCCTTTCTACAACCTCGCACTTTTTGTCTGTATTCAAGAAATAATGGTTTATACCATATTTCACATTTGAGACGATCAGGTCTCTGTTTCTAAAGTTTGTTGCCTATTCGACCGTGGTTAAATGGATGTAGTCACACACTTGCCTAAAATGCAGACCCGACAAACTTTCTTGCGCTGCTGCTGTTCTACACACGCACGAAGAAATACACTGTTTCCTCAACTATGGTTAAGCTGCTAAAATTGCCTCAAATTGAGTATGGCAATTTAACGGAATTATCACTCCGACCCGCACGACTATTTGCTGCTGTGGTTTGCGATAGAGTAAGCAGATGGAAGACTGTGTGCCTCCAACCTACGTCAGCTGTGACTTCGTTCCATCGTGATATGTCCTTGGACATCACGTGGGATGTCTCTAGTCTAGAACCTTCCCACTTTATATGTTTACGTGGTTGGCAACACTGATTTTGAAGATAGCGCCACCATCGTATAGAGGGCGTTTGGTGCACCGAAATTTATGTCATGCTTTCACGGACTGGACGGAAAATTGTGAGGGTGGGAGAAGTTTTCTGACTATAAATAAGCGTCCCCAGGAATCGCAAAGTATCCTCGGACACTCAAACACTTAGAGATGTGAATTCCTGGGACGTCGCTATGCCAGTTTCTAGACAAGTTAAGTTTAAACTTAAAATTGAGAGATTGCTATGTAGTATTGTAACATTGCTCTGTATGGTAGATGTATTGTTGAAACTGTAGAAATCATTGCAAGTATAGTTGTGGTAGAAAAAAAATAATTTTTGTGGTAATATTCATGGTATCAGAATTTAAATCTATAATTTGTCTATTTTTCTATGTGGCTAACCTCAGTATTGTGCGTATAATTTTACTCTGTTTTCTCTTGGTAAGTAAAATATTTGTGTGTAGTTATTTTCTGTTAATGTATTTTATGTTATGGGTATTTTTCTTATTCAAGTAAAAATTTATTTCTAAGATTTTTTGAATAAATTTGTCTACATTTCAACTCAGGATTTTTCGTAGTTAACGATTACTAAAACTGTCCTCAAATTTGATATATTTCCGTTCCATCTTTGTAATGCAACTAGTTCACATTCCACTATACTTATCCAAAGGGGTGTCTGCCTTCATCGAAAGTGGAAACGATGGTGACAGACTTTCGCTCGCCCTCCTTGGTGGGTTTTCTCAGGGGTTTCCTCAGGCACCACTAGGGGGCGTTGCACATTAATTACTTAAATTGTGAGTTTTGGATTCTCTGTCTGTTTGAATTTAAATTACGTGGGGTGCGATATTTTAACAGTTTTTCTATTGCCTTAGTAAGACTCTTGGCCTGATTGCTTTTATAGGAAATGTCTGTACACACTTTGTATTCTTTATTCACTCTGGCATACCGACTGAAATCTGCCAGGTCTATTTGAAACAAATAGTTTAAACTGTGCGTTATTATCTTCTTTCTATGGATATTGATTCTGCGAGGACCATGTAGTTCGCGAGCCAAGTGTTCGATATTCATGCCTATATAAATCCACCTTCTTCTAATTCCTCGAGTATAGAGATAATTTCAGACTCGTGGCTATTGTTGCCAGCCTGGTTAGATGCTAGTAATAAGTTTAAACGTGCTAAGAGCTCATTTGGATTCTTCCAATAAACATAGTTAGCATCCCTATCACATTTGGTTAATCCAGTTCCCTGTATGATACTGTATCGGCGAATAATCAGAGGAAACTTGGGGTGGTATGTGATTTTATACTCGCCAGTGTTCGCGTCATTGTCCATATACTGTGCACTAGCTAAATTTACACAACTCTAAATCAGTGTGAGCCATTCGGAAATTTTTTCAATAATAATTCGTGTAAGCCAGAACGATCCTCAACTGTGATGTCGCCTACTTTCAGCCTATCCCCTGGCAAGAACGAATTTTCATCTTTCCCCAAAAAGAGATTCTTTTTACATACATACACACCATACTCAGAGTCGCGATCAGCTGCACAGTTTTTTTGTTTGATATATTCTTGTGCTATGTGACTTGAGTTCAGCTATAGCGGTTTCTTGTTTCAAGGGTCCTGGTTCGAGCACCGGATACGCCTGTTTCAAATTATCGAGGCGGGACGTTACAGGTTTAAGATCTGCTCGGTCACTGTATCCTGGGCAAGGCAAGCTTTCTTAGCAAGTAAATATTTACTTTTTACTGAAGCTATTGCATCATGTAGCTCTTCCGCCATTAAGGACTTTATTATGGAGCAGAAACGAAAACGTTACACACAAAGATATATATATATATATTATCCAGTGCTGCGAGACCTTCAACCAGCTGTAAGCTCCCCAACATGTATCTATTTCGGTTTGCATGCTGTGGCAATGGGTTGTGAAACAAGTATTATTTCCATGTCTATGAGTTTTGTATGTATGTTCTCTATTTTACTCTCCAACACGCGTACTTTCCCATTTAAATACGTAAATAATTTATTTCCAAAATCAACCGTCTGCTTCTCTATGTTTGCACTTACATATGCAAAGTGTGGTATTAGCTCGTATTTAAACTTGTATGCAACATTTGCAATTTAGCATCCAGAAATTGGTTAGTTTCATGTACAACACTCTCTGAAATGTTTTGTATTTCAGACATTATGTTTTCAAGTGTGTTTTCAATCAAGTTTGCACATACACTCATATTCTTACCTTTGCCTACAGTATCTTTCAGAGTATCAGAACCAACCTCCAGACTTCGTTTCAGATCAAGTGTTAAATTCTCTATTGTAGCTGTATACATTTTTTCTAATTCACCCACGGACATACGTACAGCATCTATTGTAATTGTTTTTAAATTCGTAACATAACTTTTATTGACTGCATCAGTAGCATGAAATGGGATTCCGACATCTTGCAATACACTGCCACTTGTAACGTGCAGGTATTGGTATAGGAAGGTATTAAGTAAAATACATACTCATTTAGGGTAATCTGCGAAATTGGAATTGCCGGTCATGTGACCATTCATTCGATTCGGTATCGTGTCACGATACCGAATCTGTAATGCAAAATATGCTGCGAGGATTTTTATTGAGTTGAGATTAAATAAGAGAATTATGTGAGAATCTAGACCTTTCCCTCGGGCCAGGATAGCAGGTGGTGCCTAGGAGCAGTGGCGGCGTCCTGCCCATTACTCTTCTCACACCCCTCCGCTGGACCACTCTGGCCAGTTGGGGGAGGGGGGTGCAGCAGCCTATAGGAACAAGGCTTAGAGGCTATGAAATATAATATGAATTAGACTTTTGGCAAGAGTAATATGTTAATTTAAATATATAATAGAAGTTAAGTAAACAAATGAAAATTGTCCAGGTTTTGAATCCAAATATACAAATTGAAGTAAATAAATGCGACGGTGGTGTACTACAGGGTTGGCTTCGGTAGGCGGGGCTGTTTCTGAATGCTCTCTTCCCATTGGTTAGATTACCAATACTGGGACCAGTGGCGGGTTTTCGGACAGTGTGGGGAGAGAAGGGAGAACAACGGACCACGGCCGAAGGATGTTGCGCGAGGTCGCACGTCGGGGAGTCATCGGGGGTTCGGACGTCGAAGGTTAGGGCGGCAGACCGCTGACAAGACGACCTGATCAACTGAGTAACAACGACGGGGCGAGTTAAGTTGTTCGGCTGCGCGACGTTAAATGCAGTGGATAAGCGGGATTACAAGTAGGGTCACTAGGTCGGGGCAGCAGATCGCCGACACGACCACTTAATCCTCGTCGACGGCAGATAGCGGGGCGCTACTAACGCAATTTCAACTTAGTGTATCGGCCGCGCTAGATCGACAGGTCTGTACAATTATTAGCCACACCCGCGGGAGTCAGTAACTCCGTGCACCATCGGCTTCTAGAACTGATCAGTCCTTGTTTTATTCGCCTAAAATCACAATAATCATCGATAGTGTAGAAAACAATAGCCAGAAAAAACATTACCGACAAACAGAAAAGCATTTAGCAACTGAACAACGAACGAGAACGTCGTAGAAGTGTCGCACCAACTTCGGGCTTAAGAACCACACCCGGGATTAAGGTCCGTGTTCGCCAACGGAGTTTTCGCGCCGTGTGGACTGTGAACGAGACTTTCGAGTGAGCATCGAAGGAGCACCAGGCACAACACGGCTGCGAGTACACCACCACAACTCTACCACCGAGAGGCAACGCATCACCCAGGGCCAGCGACGCAGCTACGCAGTGCTCGGCTCGGGCACTGATTCTGAACCACCCGCTTACAGGTCACGGCGGCGCGAGGGTAGCAGCGCGTCCCAGAAGCAGCTGACAGATTGGTGAGACGAACCTTTCATTAAAATTTTTCAGCACCTTCTACACGGAGAAGGACCTGGCAGCAGACAGCAGCGACGTTCAAAAAACTTATCTTTCAGGCAACATCGAGTGGCGGCAACTGGTAGCGACAACGAGTGGCGAGAATCTTCAGTGTAGTGTTTTTATTAATTTTTTTTTATAATATTTCAGTGCATGCCACATGGTCAAGTCGTAGTTTACATAGTTAGTTGTTATGTTTATTGCTGTTAAATTAGTATATTTTGCTGTGTGTCTCAACTGTGGGTATCGGACGGCCCCCTACATTAATATCTGGCCACAATTCGCCCCGTCATGGTAGGTAATGACGTGGAATTCGTTGACGAGGATTTACCACTTAGGCTGAATTAAATAGTCCGTGTTCGAGAAGTGTAGGCGAGTGGTCAGTGACACAGCAGGGCGACCAGCAAGGGCAAAAGTCTCCCGCAGGGGCAGCGAGCGGTGAAATGGTTGGGCCAGTACAGGGTGTCTCGCAAGTAGGAAACCAAGTCGAGTCATTTATGGTACAAATGCAGGTGATGACAGAACGGCAGGCTGAACAAAACAGGCAACAGACAGAACAGATGCTGTTTAGGTTCGAGGAAAGAATGTTTGAGAAAGAAATTCAGCTAAGGGGAGAGGTTTCGCAGTCTATTAGAGACCACCGAAAAACCACAGTTGATGAAAAACACGCTCAGGAGTGAGGTAGGCGAGAATAGTGTCGAACTGCATGCGGAAATGGGTAGAGTAGAGGGAAGGCTGGACCGACATGTAACTGCAGGTATTCAGGCGAGCCAGACTGTGTACGAACAAGGGGAGGAGAACTTAAACAGGGTATCGTCACGGGTAGAAGAAATTGCTTCGCAAATAGTGAGTGTCCAAGAAAAAAATGGGCACCTTCCTAGGTATGTAAGTGACGCAGCTATTGACGCGGATATTGACAACTGTGAAAGCCTCGTTGCCATGGTGGAGCGATTTGAGCAACAGGCTGTAGAACGACCGCGCTATTCGGGTAGGCCGGCAGAAAGAGAGACAGCTGAAAGCTGGGAAAAGGAAAAAAAACCGTGGTGGTCCCTGCCGGGGAGGAATGGATCGGCGCACGTGCACCAGGAGAGGAATAATGAAAGGAAGGACTTCCGTCAATCTACGCCCCCGGCGACCAACTCGCGTATCTGTACTGTAGAGGTCCAACGAACCGCAGTCGGGAAACTAATTACTGCCCGGGGCGAACACCTCCCGTCCCCGGGGAGCTTAAATGAAAGCGAGGTAATGGTGCCTGGGGAAGGATGTAAGCTTGAGATGGACTTAGACGAGGTTATGGAGCAGGAAGACGCGGAAGCAACCCCCACAAATGCCTGGACGTCACCGAAAAAATCCCCCACCCTCGAAATACAGATAGGAAAAATTACAGTCGAGGCTATCGTCGACACTCGGTCACAGGTGTCAGTGATAGATAAGGCATCAATGGACGACTTGTTACGAGCAGGTTATGGCAAGGAGATGGCTACCATTCCTGTCACGAGTGTAACTTTGGTAGGAGTAACTGGCGCGCGGAATAGGTCGGTAAGGCAGCAGGTGGTAGTGGAAGTAGAGATAAATGGGATTAGGATACAAGTCAACTTTTTGATTGTTAAGGGGTTTACTGTTAAGTGCCTTTTAGGGACAGATTTTTTGGCGAGGCAACAGGCACATATTATGTATGACAGTAACATGGTATCATTTATGGTAGCAGGAAAGAAACATATTTTTCACTGGTCTGACAATGTGAGGGAAGAACAGTCGGTTATGCCCACGTGCCGGGTGCACATACAATACGAGGGAGATGACATCGAGCAAGGACCGAACCCAGACCCGTGTACCACCAAGGCTCCTGACTACTCTATGAGCTCGCTATCCCCTGGGCAACAAAAGGAACTAATAGCGGTACTTGACCGCCATTGTAATGTATTTTCCGACTTGACAAGCAAGGTACGAACTGACAAAAATGAGTTTCGTATCCGGAAAGAAACGTCACATGAATTAACGCGGGATAAGAAACCTCCGAGATGGGGAGGAAAGTCGTAAAACTGCCACTTAGCTTCTCACCACTTGTAGGTTTTTTTTTGTCCGAAAATTTGGGAGAAGGGCACAGTCCCAGATAACTCTGTCTCCAAGGGGCTGGACGACCCCCCACAGTGGCACACATATTGTGAACATAGGGTGTGAGGTAGGCTGGCCATGTGCGGCGACCTAGTGCGACAGTTACAAAAAAAAAAACATAATAGGATGTGTTCTTGAACTACTACAAACCAAGTACCCTAATTACTCATTTCAGTTGGTACGACGAAGTAAGGACGTACAGCAAAGAGATGATGGATGTAGGAACTCTGTAAGAACTTAAGGATTCAGTGTGGAACCTATTTAAAAAGGGAAAATAAAGAAAGATATGTAACATGTAGGTGCTAGCATTTAGTTATAATAAAAGGTGTGTAAGGTCTTCGTTTTAAATGGTAGTAATGCATTGGTGTAGAAGTCACGACAAGATTGTTTTTCAAATCCATAAATCACAAATCAGATCATAATGTTAATTGTCAATTAGCTTAAGTATTTCTGTTCAATTGTTATCATTGTTAAATATTGTTTAAATTCACAGTTTTTCAAAGCAGTAATAAGTCAGAAGTCAGATCAGAATGTTAATTGTCAATTAGTTTAGGTGATTGTGTATATGTGTTTGTCATAGTTTGATATTGTTTAAATTAATAAAAGCGGCGGCTTAGACATGATTGAACCATGTCAACTTCGTTTACAAGCCCCAATCATGCCTCGAGGGTCTTGTAACGTGCAGGTATTGGTATAGGAAGGTATTAAGTAAAATATATACTTATTTAGGGTAATCTGCGAAATTGGAATTGTCTGGTCATGTGACCTTTCATTCGATTCGGTATCGCGTCACGATACCGAATTTGTAATGCAAAATATGCTGCGAGGATTTTTATAAAGTTGAGATTAAATAAGATAAATATGTGAGAATCTGGACCTTTCCCTCGGGCCAGGATAGCAGGTGGTGCCTAGGAGCAGTGGCGCCGTCCTGCCCATTACTCTTCTCACACACCTCCGCTAGACCACTCTGGCCAGTTGGGGGAGGGGGGTGCAGCAGCCTATAGGAACAAGGCTTAGAGGCTATGAAATACAATATGAATTAGACTTTTGGCTAGAGTAATATGTTAATTTAAATATATAATAGAAGTTAAGTAAACAAATGATAATTGTCCAGGTTTTGAAACCAAATATGCATATTGAAGTAAATAAATGCGACGGTGGTGTACTACAGGGTTGGCTTCGGTAGGCGGGGCTATTTCTGAATTCTCTCTTCCCATTGGCCGGATTACCAATACTGGGACCAGTGGCGGGTTTTCGGACAGTGTGGGGAGAGAAGGGAGAACTTAACGGACCGCGGCCGAAGGATGTTGCGCGAGGTCTTGCGTCGGGGAGTCATCGGGGGTTCGGGCGTCGAAGGTCAGGGCGGCAGACCGCTGACAAGACGACCCGATCAACTGAGTAACAACGACAGGGCGAGTGAAGTTGTTCGGCGGCGCGACGTTAAATGCAGTGGATAAGCGGGATTACAAGTAGGGTCACTAGGTCGGGGCAGCAGATCGCCGACACGACCACTTAATCCGCGTCGATTGGCAGATAGCGGGGTGCCACTAACGCAATTTCAACTTAGTGTATCGGCCGCGCTAGATCGACGGCTCTGTACAATTATTAGCCACGCCCACGGGAGTCAGAATCTCCGTGCACCATCGGCTTCTAGAACTGATCAGACCTTGTTTTATTCACCTAAAATCATAATAATCATCAATAGTGTAGAAAACAATAGCCTGAAAAAAACATTACCGACAAACAGAAGAAGCATTTAGTAAGTAAACGAAAAGGGGAACGTCGTACACTTAAACTACACACGCCACTGCCGCCGTGCGCAATAATTTCGTGGTAGCGCTTTTTCTTTTCTAATGTTATCTCTTAAATTATGGTTCGGGGTTCTATAATAATTTTGCGACAAGTAAAACAATTAATGCCCCAGTGAGGTCCGAAACTGAAGTACTTTTGAATCTCGATTTGTGGTTCTGCTCAAATGTCATCGAATGTGATTATTGAATTCGGTAAAAAGTCTTTGGGCGACACGATTTGCTCTTTGTTGCTGTAGGTAAAATATTTCATTCCTTCTGTAGAGTTTATAAATTTATCCGAATGCTTGTATTTGTCTTGATGAAAACTTTTGGAAAACCCATACACATTTTCAAGCTTTAAATCATTCGGTTGTTCGAGTAAACTCATCATTAAACAAGATTTACTGCAAGAATATGACCCAAATATCAGAGATAAAACATTATGCGGTGACAATGGACTATTTATTTCTACAGTGTTGTGTTCTTTTTCTTCATTCTTAATTTGAAATAACTACTGGCAGTTTGTGGTTTTGCTTAGTTATCTTCATAGCTACTGAGCTAAATCCTATATAAGCATCGCTAAATGTATTTATGCTACACCACAGTATATAATTTATTATGCCTCGTGCTCACAAAGTAAAGAAAGGACTCGGTTTATTTAATAAGCTTTTAAACAGTCTGCCCTTCGAAGCTCATTTACCACCGTATAATAATTGTTGACCTGGGATACGACTTGCCACGAGATTAGCGCACGGAGATAAGGGTATAAACAGGTTATACGAAGCTTTCAAGCAACACAATATAAAGTATTTTAACACAAACGATCTCAGTGAACGACACGCAGAAGACCACGAGTTGGCTACCCGAGAAGTCTAAATATCGTAATCACCGCAGACGAAACTAGGAGAAAAGGTAGGCTCTTGGCATGTGCCGAAAATAATGAAGACTTAATTAAAAACTGGTGCTGGAAATATAAAAAAGAAAATGTGGCGAAACAAAGCGTAAGAAAGGTTGGATCATTCCGTTACTATTGCCATCATTAGCAGCTCTTGGGTCATTAGCTTGCGGAGCTATAGTTCGATCGCTTAAACAATTATGTCAAAAAATGTTACTGGAAAGCGTTTAGCGGAACTTATGCATTCCAACTCCAAGATGGAAGCTTTAGCCGCTAACACAAAAAACTGGCGCGGGCTTAATTTAAGACTGGGCGCTCATTGGAGAGGTTTAAGAAAACACAAGCACAAATATTAAACAGTTTACCACAATGCACGCTAACCAAAAGAGATTTGCGTTACAATGCTATAAAATTGCGAATAACGTATTTTCGAGGCATTTACACGAGGAATGCTTTTCCTCAGAAATCACCTGCGTGTGAAAAAGATAACTTGGACGATTATAATGGTGATTGTACGCACTGAATATATTTTTTACAAAATAGAAAATAATACGTGTTACTATGACCATTTCGGTGAATTGCGCCCACCAACAGAGGTATGCGCTTACTTGCGGGGAAGCAATGTAACACATAATTACTTGACCGACCAGTTGCCAAAAAAGTAGTATATTTTGGTATGTTCTGGGACATGGGGCCTGGGATAGGATTGTAGGATTCGATGATGATGGCATCGCCGCCATCTTGGATGAAGAAACCGGCCGCCATCTTGGATGACGTCACCGGCCGCCATCTTGGATGACATCACCGGCCGCCATCTTGGATGATGTCACTTTTAAAATTTACCAAAATTCCAAAATGTCAAAAAATTAAAAAATTAAAAAATTATTAAATTTTATGCCCGCCATCTTGTTTCCGGCATCCATATTGTTCGCAATACCTAACATCAATTTTTTTATGTAGGCAACCTTCTTGAAGGGGTTTCCTCCTAGTCTTCCGAAATTTTTTCTAATTCGCATTCCTACTAACCCCCACTCATACCTCATTGTATAAAATCGTATTTATAGTAAACATATGTTAAGTAATTTACATTACCACAGCTAAACGAAGTCCCCCCAACCTTCCCCAGTTAATAACCTAAACCCGTCTCATATCTTAGCAATCCCCGAACTATTACCATAAAATACATTAAAGTAAACTGTAGGGGTTTTCACCGAGTCTTCCGAATTTTTTTCTATTTTGCATTCCAAACACACCCCTCTCACACCTCATAACAAAAAACATCTCTTTAGTAAAATTAATTTAAGTATATATATCACCTGTATGGGCTCCCCCACCCTCTCTCATGTTAACTTAAAACCCGAATCCTTTTCTAGCTATTCCCGAACCAGTTTCAATCAATTCAATCAAATGAACTATTGGGGTTTTCTCCGAGTCTTCCGAAATTTTTTCTAATTCGCATTCCTATCAGCCCCAACCCATGCTTCATTACATAAAAATATCTTTCTAGTAAAAATAAGTTAAGTAATTTATATTACCGCACCTGAACGAGGTCCCCCCTCAGTTCCCCAGCTAATAACTTAAACCCGACCCCTATATTAGTTATTCCCGAACAAGGTTTAAAAAATCCAATCAAATAAACTATAGGGGTTTTCTCAGAGTCTTCCGAAATTTTTTCGATTTATCATTCCTATGAACTCCCACTCATACTTCATAGTGAAACTACATCTTTCTAGTAAAATAATTTAAGTAATTAACCACAACGCACCTGAAAATTGTCCCTCCACCCTTCCCCAGCTAATAACTTAAACCTGACCTCTATCTTAGCTATTCCGGAACCAGTTTCAATAAATTCAATCAAATAAAATATAGCGGTTTTCTCCGAGCCTTCCCAAATTATTTTGAGTATACATTTCAATCACACCCCACTCATATTTCATAATGAAAAATACACTTTTAGAAAAAATTAAACTATGCAAATAAATACACCACACCTGAACAGGCTCACTACCCTTCCCCATGCTAATATCTTAAACCCAACTCCTATCCCAACTATCCTTGAAAGAGTTATAATAAATTCAATCAAACTAACTATAGTGGTCTCCTCCGAGCCTTCCGAAAACGATTCGATTTCGAATTCCTTCCTAACCCCACTCATACCACACACAGAAAGTATTATTTTTTCTATTAAATTAAAAAAAACAACACAATATGTCTAGACAAAGCTCTCTTAGCACCCTCCCCCAATATTTTACACTATGTTATTGGCAGATGCCTACCCCCTCCCTCATCTTCTCAAGCCATTAGTATTTTCACTTCTTCCCAAGTCAGCACATGCATGCTAATCACGTGTTCATCACATGACACTCCTCGCCACCATACCATGATGTCATCCTATACCACCTCCCCCTCCTCCAGAGTCAGCATATAAATGTGTTGCAGTATGGCGCAATACCTACCTTTGTACTTCCCCTCGCACCCCATCACATAAGTCCCCACATTCCTGAGATATGACATTATATTGTTGTGCAACATGACACAACTCTGTAGGCGATATTCAACATCTTTGTCGATAGCAAATTAACACAGCCCACCCCCCTAATACCAGGCATTGCTGATTCAGCACACAACACGTTTCGCAGTATGGTGCAATACTAACCTTTGGACTCTCTCCTCCCTCTACCACCGAGACAGCCGATTCTTAAAGCATGATGCCAGAATGGTGTCGCAATATAGCGTCACTCCTACCCCCTCCATCATTCGTTCCCTTATCTCTTTACATATATCAGCACGTAACAAACTCTGCATGATCAGTCTTCAGCAAACCACTAGTGCTAAAGTCACATTGTTCCGACCGACCATAATTTGATTAACAAGCACATTCTCAACACGAAATCCAATTCTATGCTAGAAGGCTGCCTGAATATCTGCATCTATACGAGGATACCTGCAACTGCCTGTCTTGTGTAGAGAGCTACAGGGATTGTGCTTCTGATCCGGTCACACCACATCGCGAGAGTTGGTACATAACGCTACAGCACACAAACTTCATGCGTCAACAATACCCTGCCAGAAAGAAGCGTGTAAGGAGTTCATCGACGTATCGTTTATTAGTCTCAATAAATTTTCTAGCAGTGATATGTATTGCAACATTCAGGGATTCAAATCACAAGACACTTTCACCATTAAACAAGTGTCGATATCGGACAATGACGATGACTTGTCAACCAATGTCTTCACATTCGAACCTCCCTGCCCGTGGGATCATCTAAGCCGCATCACACAACAAGCATACCGTCTACAGACGTACCAAAAACATGGACTCAGGTGGGATTCCGGTGATATCCCTTACTGTAAGATATCCTATGTGGTAGGTACTATCATAAATGAAGATGTCCATATGTTCGTCATCGGAAACGATCAAAAATTTATGTTACATGGTGTGTCCTCGAACAGTGTTAGAATTATCGATGCACACAAATAGTTTGGCTGTCCTAAGTTCAGAAAACTCATAAAAATGTACCCTAACATACATCACAAGAGTGATAAAACTCTGTTCTCTGCCCAGTGTAACTCTGAAGCCATGAGGCTCTGGTTTTATAACAACCCATGGCATGTGAAATTTTGGAATAATGCTAACCCACAGTATATGTAAAAATAAGACTTTAAAACTTGAAGAGGGATAGATTTTGTTAAAAATAAGTGTATGAAAAATTTTTTGTAGTTTTCTGTAAATAAAAAGATTTATAAAGAACTTTTTTTTTAAATTTGTATTTACCTTTTAGTGGAAAATAAATAAATAAAAGTAATAAATGATACAAATACAGCTATAGAAAGCTAAAAAATATATTTCGTATTCAATTTAGAAGAGGGTACAAAAAAGGTCAGCAATACACTTATAACTCTTTGGTCTAGGGTATTTGGCTTCTAATGTAATTGATCCTGGATCAAATCTCTGTCCCAGAACAAAATGTTTTGCATCACAAACTTGCATACAGTATGTTATAAGCATGTGTTGAATTCAAAACAATCACATATGTATACATGACATCCACATAAAAAAATAAAACCTCTCGTACTCTTCCCCCTTACAACTATCGAAATAAATTTTCGCATGCATTATTTATTAAAAAAAAAACTCCTTCACATTACAAATTAATATTTAGTGACAAAGTATATATATATATTTTTTTTTCTAACTGCTCAGACGAACCATTTTATGTACCTAAACGTATCTTCTAATCACAATTAAGTATCATACATAAAAAAAACAACACATATCTAGATTCTAACTTTTGCAAATACCTTGCACATAATAAAGCCATCTAACCCAATGAGCTAACCAAGCCTAACATACACCCATGGAGCCTAATACAGAAAGGCAATGAAGCCCTCATAAAACTCATTTATATATTTGCGAAGCAGGTAGCCAGCCTCAGAAAACCTCTATCATTCACCAACCATCATGTAACCCTGCACACCCGGAAAAATTGGTCATGACTACTATACCACTGTAAATAAATCTTAAATTATAAAGAGTATAGTGACTGTTGCATCATTTCAAGTGGAAACTTTTATCTCGATCCATTTCGTGTAGCGTAAACAAGCAGTTAGCATATTGAATAAAATCTTCAGGTAACATGAAAGCACATATGACTTTTAACGTATGCAAAGTGTATTGAATGGCTAAATGACTTCAAGATATGAAAAATCCCATACTTACCTTCCATAGACAGGATAACATATAGAGAACCGCATGCATGCACGCACACCTACAATCCCAACCTAACAACAGACGTACTACATTCATATACCCACACCCTAGACCCTATGCCATACCACGCAAAAACACACACTTAATCTACATTCCCACAAACCCTACTCAGGCCACACATACACACTAACCCACACCACACACTCCACACACACACTTTCTGCCCATACCAACTCACTCCACACACACTTACTGCACATGCCAACACACTCTACACATACCACTCGCACACACCCACACCCCCCCACCCACACACTACACACCATATACCCTCACCCATAGACCCTACACCTTACCAATGCAAACACACGCACAATTACCCCACATACACACACGCCCTACACACCCTACTCATGCCACACATACATGCTACCACACTATGCACTCTAAACACACTTATGCGTATACCCACACACACTACACATCCCACTCGCCCACACACACACACACTACACACACTTCACATACCCACACACCCATCACATACAACTCTCATCAAGGGTACACATTGACCAACACACACACACCACCGCCCACAACTTATACTCCACATACAGACACACTACATACACCTTACACACACCCTGCACACAACCCCCTTCCCTCCACTGACAACACACACACACACAAACAATTACACTTAAACCGTACTACTTCATTTGTATTGGATAAACTACTCATCGTCCTAGATAGTGCTTTGAGGGTGGCATCCATGTAGTACCTCACTCCTTTAGACCACACTTATAGACATCAACTTGTGGGACCTAAGTCTTAGACCTTAATATGAGTGTCCCCAACCTGTACTATTCCATTTAGATCTTTTACTTATCTTGGTTGTAAACATTCACGTGTGTTGGACATGAATTCATATATTTAAGTTTTTACTCTAAGTACCCAGTCGTAATATTTTATTTCCTTTACAAACTCCGTAAGACATATTAATATAATTCAATCTATTTACACAATACCATAAATCCCACTCTTTAGTAAACTGTGTAATTTTTCTCATTCATGCATTAAACGTACCCTCAGAGTATCAAAACCTAGATTTATTTTTAAAACTGACATAACATGCGAAGAATTTACAAGTAGAAAGGACCAAACTGAATACGCCCACAATATTAGGAAGCAAAGGACACTACCTCGATTCACGAGATACAACTTCATCCTCGATGGTAATACGGATGGGTAAACTAAACTCTTTCTGGTCGATATGTATATTGCTTCCCCCAAATTGTGGTGCCTGCGGTGCTAACTGAGGTGCCTGCGGTGCTAATTGCGGTGCCTGCTGTGCTAACTGCGGTGCCTGTGGTGCTAACTGCGGTGCCTGCGGTGTTAACTGCGGTGCCTGCGGTGCTAACTGCGGTGCCTGCGGTGCAAATTGCGGTGCCTACGGTGCTAACTGCGGTGGCTGCGGTGCCTGCGGTGCTAACTGCGGTGCCTGCGGTGCTAACTGCTGTGCCTGCGGTGCTAACTGCGGTGCCTGTGGTGCTAACTGCGGTGCATGTAGTGCTGCCTGCAGTGCATAGGGAGAAGCTCTTCTGCAGGTTCTAAAGTGTCTTATCATGATATTACTCCGAGTAAACCGACGAAGACTGACTTCATACAGGAGGCTACAAACTCTATACTTTCATCCTGCAGGTGTTTTATTTTTCATGTTGCAACACATTACACATGACTGTAAATACTTTTCCACAGAGGTGAAAAACAGAAGTATGTCGTTAAATGAACGCACCATTCGAAGGCTGTAAGTATACCAATAAACGAGCACACAAGTTACTACTAGCTTAGTGTACTGAGATTCGCTTGCAGTTTCTTAACCTGTATCCTTTACATGAAAGGATTCTCCCTCATAGCGAAAATATTGCAAGTACTGAGAAAACTGTTTCCTCAAGCCTGGGACCTTGTGTTTTCACAATTGCTTACAAGAATAATCTGGTGTATTTATTTGCTTTTTGTGTTGAATAGTCACTTTAGTATGGTAAATGTGGTGGTGTGAATATGTACCTAATGCTATACTTTGCATGAGATGGACAAAGGAAAAATTTTATTATTATTGGGACATATTCAGTGCATGGGGTTAATTAGTACTATAGCATATACAAGTTTAGATGGTATATTGTTATGGATGAATGATTTAATACAATTAAAAACTTTGTTTTGGATGACTAATATGACGAAGTATATTGTGTTAGTGTCTGTACAGTTTAAACATATACTTGATTTTTTACAGTTGACTAGTTCTCGAATGGGTGTGTGTATGATATTGTATATGTCTACAAGCGTGAATACATAAACTTTTTTTTTACAGATTGCTAGTATATAGACTGATCAGGACTTCTGAATATGTGACATGTATGTTATAGTATGCTCATCACTGATGTGGGGCTGTCGTGCATCTCTGATTGATTTAGTATATGTAACTATAATAAATGGAGCTGTAATGGCTTCCCAAAGAAGCTTGCTGTATGGAGAGGTCCGGGTAGTTATAATGTGTTATATTAATGTGAAAAGAGTGATTAAGGTGAGTAATATTTTTGGTGAAAACCCACTATAGGAATTCAGGAACAAAATTATCCATATTTAGGGTATTTATTTGACTTCATTCATTAATAGCGATAGGCATAGTTTGTGTTAGGTTTTCACGGGTATTTAAATTTAGTTTGTCTGTAAGTAGGTTACGATGGAGTGGTGTGGAACTTATGGTCTTTCATGTTTGTGTTAAAACAATACTGATTTTTTTATGAGTTTTATGATACTGCATGCTGGTTGGAATATAAATTTTATAACTGTTTAAATGTTGTTGGAAGGTCTGGGGGGGGGAGGTTCAAGTTGAACTATATAAATATTTCTTTATTTATTTACTGGTATATGCTTCTTCTAGAGTCGTTTTTATAGGAAGCATGTGAGTCACTGATTGATGGTTTTAAAAGACTTGTTAAGTTAACAAAGGTATAGCAGAGTTTGGATGGATAGACAGACTTGTTACTTCAAATGAAAGGTGTGTTCATGTGGTATTGTAACTTAATGTATGCTTTTAAAGGCAGGTTGATATGAGCTTGGTTTAAGTTATGTTAGCAAACTGTGATTTATTGTTTACTGAATGTCTTCCATTAAACGACTAGGTTATTTTGAGGTAATATTTAAATGTATGTTACATTTATCTAATGTATGATTGTCATTAATTGATTTATTCAAAGTGTAAAAGGGATAGCTGACTGGAGATATGAAATTCTTGATTTCATTCGGTTTTTATTCATGGCGTCTAGCATTGGCATTTACTAAAAACTGATATAATGACAACACTGTTTTACTTGTGATGTAACAGAAGCTGATAAACACGTAGGTTCATGCCGCATACATAGTATTTAAATCCATCGGCTTGGATTTTTTTTAAAATTATTATTTGCTATAAGATTTAACATGGGTGTCTCCTGGCAGGTGACTCCTGGCAGATGACTCCTCACTGGTGTACGCTGACCGGTGACTTTATCACAGGATGACTCTTCACTGGTGAGTTGACCATAGAGACATGGGAGTAAATTGAGTTATAATAAATATTTTTTCTTACTTTTTTACATTTTTGTATTGGCATAAAGGAGTATAAACAGAAAGTTTCTCTTACCGTACATGTAAAGGATACAGGTTAAGAAACTGCAAGCGAATCTCAGTATACTAAGCTAGTAGTAACTTGTGTGCTCGTTTATTGGTATACTTACAGCCTTCGAATGGTGCGTTCATTTAACGACATACTTCTGTTTTTCACCTCTGTGGAAAAGTATTTACAGTCATGTGTAATGTGTTGAAACATGCAAAATAAAACACCTGCAGGATGAAAGTATAGAGTTTGTAGCCTCCTGTATGAAGTCAGTCTTCGTCGGTTTACTCGGAGTAATATCATGATAAGACATTTTACAACCTGCAGAAGAGCTTCTCCCTATGCACCGCAGGCAGCATCACATGCACCGCAGACACCACAGTTAGCACCGCAGGCTCCGTAGTTAGCACCGCAGCCACCGCAGTTAGCACCGCAGGCACCACAGTTAGCACCGCAGGCACCGCAGTTAGCACCGTAGGCACCGCAGTTAGCACCGCAGGCACCGCAGTTAACACCGCAGTCACCGCAGTTAGCACCGCAGGCACCGCAATTAGCACCGCAGTTAGCACCGCAGGCACCAAAATTTGGTGGAAGCAATATACATATCGACCAGAATGAGTTTAGTTTACCCATCCGTATTACCATCGAGGATGAAGTTGTATCTCGTGAATCGAGGTAGTGTCCTTTGCTTCCTAATACTGTGGGCGTATTCAGTTTGGTCCTTTCTACTTGTAAATTCTTTGCATGTTATGTCAGTTTTAGAAATAAATCTAGGTTTTGATACTCTGAGGGTACGTTTAATGCATGAATGAGGAAAAATGCACACTTTACTAAAGAGTGGGATTTATGGTATTGTGTAAAATAGATTGAATTTTATTAATTTGTCTTACGGAGTTTGTAAAGGAAATAAAATATTACGACTTGGTACTTAGAGTAAAAACTTAAATATATGAATTGATGTCCAACACATGTGAATGTTTACAACCAAGATAAGTAAAAGATCTAAATGGAAAATTAAAGGGTGGGGACTCACTCATATTGAGGTCTAAGACTTAGGTCCCACAAGTTGATGTCTATAAGTGTGGTCTAAAGGAGTGAGGTACTACGTGGATGCCACCCTCTAAGCACTATCTAGGACGATGAGTAGTTTTGCCAATACAAATGAAGTAGTACTTTTTAAGTGTAATTGTATGTGTGTGTTGTTAGTGGAGGGAGGGGGGTTATGTGCAGGGTGTGTGTACGGTGTATGTAGTGTTTCTGTATGTGGAGTATAAGTTTGTGGGCGGTAGTGTCTGTGTCAATGTGTACCCTTGATATGTGTTGGGTGCATAGGGTGTGTTGGTATGTGAAGTGTGTGTGGTGTGGGTGTGTGTGTGGGCGAGTGGTATGTGTAGGGGAGTGTGGGTATACGCATAAGTGTGTTTGGAATGCATAGTGTGTTAGAATGTATGTGTGTGTATGGCGTGTGGGTATGTGGGGTAAGTGTGCGTGTGTTTGCATTGGTAAGGTGTAGGGTCTATGGGTGTGTGTATATGGTGTGTAGTGTGTGGGTGGGAGGGTGTGGGTGTGTGCGAGTGGTATGTGTAGAGATTGTTGGTATGTGTTGTAAGTGTGTGTGTGGACTGTGTTGGTATGGGCAGAAAGTGTGTGCGTGTGGAGTGTGTGGTGTGGGTTAGTGTGTATGTGTGGCCTGAGTAGGGTTTGTGGGAATGTAGATTAAGTGTGTGTTTTTGCGTGGTATGGCATAGGGTCTAGGGTGTGGGTATATGAATGTAGTACGTGTGTTGGTAGGTTGGGGTTGTAGGTGTGCATGCATGCATGCATGTGGTTCTCTATATGTTATCCAGTCTATGGAAGGTGAGTATGGGATTTTTCATATCTTGAAGTCATTTAGCCTTTCAATACACTTTACATATGTTAATAGTTATATATCCTTTCATGTTACTCGAAGATTTTAGTCAATATGCTAACTGCTTGTTTACGCTACACGAAATGGATCCAGATAAAAGTTTCCACTTGAAATGATGCAGGGTTACATGATAGTTGGTGAAGGATAGAGGTTTTCTGAGGCTGGCTACCTGCTTCGCAAATATTTAAATGAGTTTTATCATGAGGGCTTCGTTGCCTTTCTGTATTAGGCTCCATGGGCGTATGTTAGGCTTGGTTAGCTCATTGGGTTAGATGGCTTTATTATGTGCAAGGTATTTGCAAAAGTTAGAATCAAGATATGTGTTGCTTTTTTATGTATGATACTTAATTGTGATTAGAAGATATGTTTAGGTACATAAAATGGTTCGTCTGAGCTGTTAGAAAAATATATATTACTTTGTCACTAAATATTAATTTGTGTTGTGATGGATTTTTTTAAAAATAAATAATGCATGCGAAAATTTATTAAGATAGTTGTAAGGGGGGAGAGTACGAGAGGGTTTATTTTTTATGTGGATGTCATGTATACATATGTGATTGTTTTGAATTCAACACATGCTTATAACTTATAACATACTGTATGCAAGTTTGTGATGCATAACATTCTGTTCTGGGACAGGGATTTGAGCCGGGATCAATTAGCGTAGAAGCCAAATACCCTAGACCAAAGTGTTATAAGTGTATTACTGACCTTTTTTGTACCCTCTTCTAAATTGAATATGAAATATATATTTTAGCTTTCTATAGCTTTATTTGTATCATTTATTACTTTTATTTATTTATTTTCCACTAAAAGGTAAGTACCAATTTTAAAAAAAGTTCTTTATAGATCCTTTTATTTACAGAAAACTACAAAAAAATTTTCATACACTTATTTTTAACAAAATCTATTCCCCTTCAAGTTTTAAAGTCTCATTTTTACATATACTGTGGGTTAACATTATTCCAAAGATACACATACCATGGGTTGTTATAAAACCAGAGTCTTATGGCTTCAGAGTTACACTGGGCAGAGAACAGAGTTTTATCACTCTTGTGATGTATGTTATGGTACATTTTTATGAGTTTTCTGAACTTAGAACAGCCAAACTGTTTGTGTGCATCGATAATTCTAACACTGTTCGAGCACACGCCATGTAACATAAATTTTTGATCGCGTCCGATGACGAACATAGGGACACCTTCATTTATGATAGTACCCACCACATAGGATATCATACAGTAAGGGATATCACCGGAATCCCACCTGAGTCCATATTTTTGGTATGTCTGTAGACGGTATGCTTGTTATGTGATGCGGCTTAGATGATCCCAGGGGCAGGGAGGTTTGAATGTGAAGACATTGGTTGACAGGTCATCGTCACTGTCCGATATCGACACTTGTTTAATGGTGAAAGTGTCTTGTGATTTGAATCCCTGAATGTTGCAATACATATCACTGCTAGAAAATTTATTGAGGCTAATAAACGATACGTCGATGAACTCCTTACACGCTTCTTTCTGGCAGGGTATTGTTGACGCTTGGAGTTTGTGGGCTGTGGCGTTATGTACCAACTCTCGTGATGTGGTGTGACCGGATCAGAAGCACAATCCCTGTAGCTCTCTACACAAGACAGGCAGTTGCAGGTATCCTCGTCTAGATGCAGGTGGCGTTCTAGCATAGAATTGGATTTCGTGTTGAGAATATGCTTGTTAATCAAATTATGATCGGTCGGAACAATGTGATTCTAGCGCTAGTGGTTTGCTGAAGACTGATCATGCAGAGTTTGTTACGTGCTGATATATGTAAAGAGATAAGGGAACGAATGATGGAGGGGGTAGGAGTGACGTTATATGGCGACACCATTCTGGCGTCATGTTTAGGAATGGGCTGTCTCGGTGGAAGAGGGAGGAGAAAGTCCAAAGGTTAGTATTCCACCATACTGCGAAACGTGTTGTGTGCTGAATCAGCAATGACTGGTATTAGGGGGGTGGGCTGTGTTAATTTGCTATCGAGAAAGATGTTGAATGTCGCCTACAGGGTTGTGTCATGTTGCACAACAATATAATGTCATGTCTCAGGAATGTGGTGACTTATGTGATGGGGTGCGAGGGGAAGTACAAAGGTAGGTATTGCGCTATACTGTAACACATTTATATGCTGACTCTGGAGGAGGGGGAGGTGGAATAGGATGACATCATGGTATGGAGGCGAGGAGTGTCATGTGATAAACACTTGATTAGCATGCATGTGCTGACTTGGGAAGAAGGGAAAATACTAATGGCTTGAGAAGATAAGGGAGGGGGTAGGCATCTGCCAATAACATAGTGTAAAATATTGGGGGAGGGTGCTAAGGAAGCCTTGTCTAGGCATATTTTTTTTTAATTTAATAGAAAAAATAATACTTTCTGTGTGAGGTATGAGTAGGGTTAGGAAGAAATGCGAAATCAAATCGTTTTCGGAAGGCTCGGAGGAGACCACTATAGTTAGTTTGATTGAATTTATTATAACTCTTTCATTGATACTTGGGATAGGAGTTGGGTTTAAGATATTAGCATGGGGAATGGTAGTGAGCCCGTCCAGGTTTGGTGTATTTATTTGCATAGTTTAATTTTCTCTAAAAGTGTATTTTTCATTATGAAATATGAGTAGGGTGTGATTGGAATGTATAATCGAAATAATTTGGGAAGACTCGGAGAAAACCCCTATATTTTATTTGATTGAATTTATTGAAACTGGTTCGGGAATAGCTGAGATAGGTGTCAGGTTTAAGTTATTAGCTGGGAAAGGGTGGAGGGACAATTTGCAGGTGCGTTGTGGTTAATTACTTAAATTATTTTACTAGAAAGCTGTAGTTTCACTATGAAGTATGAGTGGGAGTTCATAGGAATGATAAATCGAAAAAATTTCGGAAGACTCTGAGAAAACCCCTATAGTTTATTTGATTGGATTTATTGAACCTTGTTCGGTAATAACTAATATAGGGGTCGGGTTTAAGTTATTAGCTGGGGAATGGAGGGGGGGACCTCGTTCAGGTGAGGTAATGTAAATTACTTAACTTATTTTTACTAGAAAGATTTTTTTATTTAATGAAGTATGGGTTGGGGCTGATAGGAATGCAAAATAGAAAAAAATTTGGAAGACTCGTAGAAAACACCTATAGTTTACTTTAATGGATTTTATGGTAATAGTTCGGGGATTGCTAAGATATGAGACGGGTTTAGGTTATTAGCTGGGGAAGGTTGGGGAGACTTCGTTTAGCTGTGGTAATGTAAATTACTTAACATATGTTAACTACAAATACGTTTTTTTTACAATGAGGTATGAGTGGGGGTTAGTAGGAATGCGAATTAGAAAAAATTTCGGAAGACTAGGAGGAAACCCCTTCAAGAAGGTTGCCTACATAAAACAATTGATGTTAGGTATTGCGAACAAGATGGATGCCGGAAACAAAATGGCGGGCATAAAATTTAATATTTTTTTAGTTTTTGAATTTTTTGAAATTTTGGAATTTTGGAAAATTTTGAAAGTGACATCATCCAAGATGGCGGCCGGTGACATCATCCAAGATGGCAGCCGGTTACATCATCCAAGATGGCGGCGATGACATCATCATCGAATCCTACAATCCTATCCCAGGTCCCATGTCTCAGAACATACCAAAATATACTACTCATATGTAACTGCGGACACTTGTGTCTGAAATTTTTCGCAAAGATATAAAAGGAAAAAGGTAGCTGGGAAACAGAGAACAGTACTAATGTTGATAACTTTATTGTTGGTAGTTTAATCCTCGGAAATGAAGGCTATATATTTTCCGTCTCTCGACTTGTCCGGTGAATGGCAGGTATGTCTGGTAAGCCTCATTAGTTATAACATACCAAAAATTGATGTTGGGAAAGAAAGTATTGTGTATCAGACAGGTAGTGAGCAACATAAAATCGTAATTCCTAAAGGTTCCTACGTAATTTCCGGCATTGAAGAATATTTTAGGCTTGCATTAAATAAAGGCACAATGTTATTTCTAAAAGGAAAGTAAAACATGCTCAAGTGTGTTGGAGAGTGAATTATTTACTAGGTGTATTGTGTTGACTGTTATAGTTATATCTATGGTTGTTTATATTTCGGTACTAAAATAATGAAGACGAGCCATGTCTATTATTTAACCATAACAGAAGGTTATGCACCCAGATTGTGAATTATTATTGTTTTTTTGGCCGTTTTATGTGAATCTTATATTATGGTTATAGTTATGATCACAAACATAGGGTAAGTTTCATTTAGATCTCGTCACCACCGAATAGCAAAGGCCTGTAATAATGGCGATGCCCACGCTTGCTTTCGTTGAAAAACTTAAGGGTCGAGAAAACTACTCATCCTGGAAATTTCACTTGAAAGCTCTTTTGAAATTGGAAGATGAGTGGGAGGTTGTCCAGGGCAAAGTAAAACCAGTAGAAGCAAAAGACAAAGACCGAAAAGCACTGGCCAAAATATCACTTCTGGTAGAATCTGAACTTATTCACCACATAGAAAGCTGCAACACTGCTAAGACAGCATGGGACACAATTCAGCGGCTTTTTAAGGATTCTGGATTAACGAGAAGGGTCGGCCTACTTCGGCAGTTGATTCTGACGAGGCTCAACGATTGTAGCAGTGTCGAAGATTACGTAAACAAGGTTATCTCTACAGCACAACGTCTACGTGACATAAAATTTGAAATAAGCGACGAATGGGTTGGCACATTGCTTTTAGCTGGGCTACCAGAGGAATACAAGCCAATGATCATGGGAATCGAAGCATCGGGAATCGAAATTACTGGAGATGCTGTTAAAGTCAAACTCCTACAAGATGTCAAAGTAACAAATCCAAAGACAAGCAAGTCTAACACGGAAGCTGCATTGTGTAGCCAAACTGGAAAACAATACCCTGAACATAGTCGTACTCCCGAAGTTGCGAGTGGTGGCCAACTCTACAAGATCAATAAACCTCCCCGATGTTTCAAATGCAACAAAACGGGCCACTTTGCAGCGAACTGTTACTCAAGAGTAATTAATGACAAATCCGGGAGGAAAGAAAATAAAAAAATGGGATAAAAAGTCAAATGCATTGTTAAACTGCATGGTTTCTAGTGAAGATAAGGGCAGCCCTCATTGGTATTTGGACTCTGGTGCTTCAGTTCACTTAACAGGAACAGAAGAAAATATTTGTGGTGGAACCAAAGAAGCTGTGGTTGAAATATACACTGCCAACAACCAACAACTCAAAACAGTAGCTGTAGGTAATGTAGAAGTTGAGTTAACTGTCGGCAGTTCCACCAGTTGTGTAACTGCACACGACGTTCATTACGCACCAGACATTGCTGCAAATACACTGTCGGTGAGTAAAATTACCAGCAAGGGTAACACAGTAATTTTTAGTGGAAATCAAGGGAAAATTATAAATGCCAAAGGCGAGTTGATTGCATGTGCAACCCAAGTAAATGGGATATATGTGTTGGACACACCACAGACAGGAATAACCCATCATGTTTGTATTGCACAAGATGACCCAAACCTCTGGCACAGAAGGTTAGGCCATCTAAGTCAAAGGAATATGAATTTACTTAAGAACATGGCAGAAGGCATAGAAAATTTAACATTTAGCGAAAATCCATTTGAAGTGTGTATTATAGGAAAATACACCCGTGCCCCTTTCAAGTGTAGCAAATTCAGAGCTAAATCACTATTGGAACTGGTTCATACAGACCTATGTGGACCTATGGAGAAAGAGTCGATAGGTGGAAGCAAATACTTTATTGTGTTCATTGACGATTTTTCACGCTTCACGTTTGTTTATTTCCTAAGAAACAAAGACGGAGCTTGTAGTGCTTTCAAAAATTACTGTGCATTGGTTGAAAATCAAAGTGGAATGAGAATCAAAGCTGTCAGATCTGACAATGGATCAGAATTTGTCAACCATGGGTTTGACAATTTCCTCAAGCTCAAGGGAATCAGGCACCAGCTCACTGTTAGATACACTCCACAACATAATGGGGTAAGTGAGCGGGCTAACAGGAAGATTGTAGACAAGGCAAGATGCTTACTCCAAGATGCCAACCTCCCAAAGAAATATTGGGCAGAAGCTGTTTCTACTGTGGTGTACCTAAATAACAGATGCCCTACCAAAGTACTCAACAAAACCCTATATGAAGCATAGTATGCAAAAAAACCTAACTTGAAACACCTCAAAATTTTTGGAAGTGAGGTTATGACACAAATACCAAAGCAGAAACGTAAGAAATGGGATGCTTGTTCAGAGAAGTTGAAATTTATTGGTTACTGTGGTGACACTAAGGGTTATCGTCTTATTAATCCTGTAACCAAAAGAGTGACAATCAGAAGGGATGTTGTATTCCTGGAGCACAAAATTACGAACAAATCACCCAGTGGAGCAGTCAATGATAAACATTCAGCTCTGGAAGAAAATGATAAACATCTTATTTCAGTTGACAGTGATGACAAAGAAAAAATAACTGAGAATGAAGCTTCTCACAGTGGCTCAGAACACATTGGCTCAGAAAATAGTGATTTAGATGGCAGTGAAGAGAAAGAAGAGTTCAAAGGGCTCCCAGAAAATGAAGAACATCAAACTGTACATGCGGAAGGATTAAGAAGATCGAGTCAACCCCGTAAACAGAGAAATGATCCTGATTTTCTTTCTTACTTTGCCGCCGAAGAAAAAGTACCTCTCACTCCAAAAGAAGCTATGAATAGTTCAAACGCTCAGAAATGGAAAGAAGCCATGTCTGAAGAACTAACTTCATTTGTAAATAATGATGCCTTTGAGTGGGTTGACCTACCTAAAAGAAAAACAGTGCTAAGGACAAAGTGGGTGTTCAAATTGAAAAATGCTGAGGGTGGAGATCCAATACACAGGGCTCGACTCGTAGTCAAAGGATGCGGACAGAAGCCTGGTATTGATTACGAAGAAACATTTTCTCCAGTCATAAGATACACGTCATTGAGATACCTTTTTGCATTGGCAGTCACGGAAGGTTGGAAAATAACACAAATGGATATCAAAATTGCATATCTCCATGGATATCTAGATGAAGAGATTTACGTACTCCCACCAGAGGAAATTGATAGCGAACCATTCGGCAAGGTCTGGCGCTTAAAGAAAGCAATGTATGGATTAAAGCAGAGTGGCAGGTGTTGGAATAGGCGCTTGCAATTAACCCTGACTGGTATGGGTCTGAACCAATCAAATGCAGACCCATGCATCTACTATAAACGAGAGGAATACGAGACTGTCATTGTAGCAATATATATGGATGACGTAATTATCTTCGCCAATGACGACCACATTAAAAAAAAGTGTGTGATACTTTAGAGTCATAGTTTCACATGAAACATCTAGGGGAAGTCAAGAAGTGCATTAGAATGAAGGTCACGTGGTACTTAAAAGGAGGAAGACTTTGGATAGACCAGTCTGAATACATTGACATGGTCCTGGACCAGTTCGGCATGGCAGACTGCAAACTAGTGTCCACACCTATGGAAACTGGCTTCAAGATCAACAACAGAAACAGTATTGATAAACAGTGTGATGAAAATTGCCATACCAACAGGCAATAGGCAGTCTTTTGTACTTGTCCCAAATTTCTAGGCCTGATATAGCATACAGTGTGAATTGTCTTAGCCAATTAAACAACAACCCAAAAATATGCCATTGGATTGCTGTGAAGCGAGTGTTTCGATATATGAAGGGCACAAAAATACTCAAGCTAGAGTACAAGCAAAATGAGGACCTTGGTGTTGAGATTTTCAGCGATGCCGACTGGGGTAACGAGGTCAACAACAGACACTCTGTTACAGGCACCAGTGTCAAGTTCATGGGAGGTGTAGTCTCATGGTACAGTAAAAAACAGAAGACAGTTGCTTTGAGTACTATGGAGGCAGAGTACATGGCATTGAGCTTCACAGTACAAGAAGCTCTGTGGATAAAAGCTTTGTTTGATGAACTGCAACCAGGAGTACCGAAGGCTTTGATTGTGAATTGTGATAATAAAGGAGCCATTCATCTTGCAAAAAACGACATAACTAGCCAGAGGTCGAAACATTTTGATGTGAGATATCATTTCATCAGAAAACATGTACAGGACAAAGAAGTCTGTCTAGAGTATGTTCCAACTGAAGAAATGTTATCAGACATTCTGACGAAACCATTGTCAAAAGAAAAACATAACTATTTTGTTAAAATGCTAGGCCTCAGGGAGTGTGTTTAATCTATAAGATATTTTGAGAATATGTCATGTAAAAATGCCAACCTAGATGTAATGCGAAATATAGCGCCCATTGTGTTTTCTAATTTTTAAGTATATTAATGTGAGACATTGTTATGTTCATGTCTTACTTTACTGCAATAATCCTAGAAGTATTTGGTCATGTGTATATTGATGTTTAAAATTGTTAAGTTCATGTTTCACTGCATTATAATAAGATGATTCAAGGGGAAGTGTCAACGATGTGTACTGATACTAGAAATTACTAGTTCATGTGTTAATGTAATGTAATAATTCAAGGGGAAGTGTTGGAGAGTGAATTATTTACTAGGTGTATTGTGTTGACTGTTATAGTTATCTCTATGGTTGTTTATATTTCGGTAGTAAAATAATGAAGACGAGCCATGTCTATTATTTAACCATAACAGAGTGTTGGATGTTGAGCATCATATTTGTAGACTTTGGAGCTCGAAACACATTTTGCAGAATGCTAGGTTTCAAACCGGTAATATACCACACAAACCATTTTCACGAATCATAGGACCCTGTAAATACATTTCCAGTGAACATTTGTAGAGTAAATCTGAATGTCGTGGGAGGTTCCAATTTAAACGACAAACCGTCCAACACTATACACGAGTTTATATGTTCTGTTCCTTTGGGTTTCAAAATAATAGAACATCCTTGCACACTAATTTATGCGCCTGTATAGTGGATCATGAAGACAGATTGGTAAACTTTCGCGATGAGGAAATAACAGTACGCCTTCATTTGAAAAAAGTAAAGTAAAAAACTATTAAAGCAACACCGATGTATTAGAATATGTCCAGTGTTCTACACAATGGGGATTAATTTTCTTAATAACACAGCGCTGCACAGACTCATGTTACAGCATAGTATAAAATGTTGTGAGCACCCACGTAAATCCATCAAAGCTCGTCGGAAGCCTATACAGTTAATACGTTCGAATGTATGATTTTTAGGGAAATATTGGGAGCGTGTGCGTGCGGCTTCAGCAGGGAGCAAAACCGGCATAACCTGCATTTGAATAACATGGTAGCTCCCTCCCATTGGTGGTGCTAGTACTCTGATTGGTCAAGATGTTGTCTAGGGGGGGGGGGGGCGTGACCAGTGTTGTGGTTAGTCAAGACGTTTTATTTTCCTGGTCTGTGATTGGCTAAGACGTTTGTGGAGGGTATATCCTCACCTGTATGTGGGTACTGATTGTGTGTATGTAGGCGAGGGGTGCAGAGGAGGCAGTATACAGAAAGGAATGGACCCTTTTGGAGGAAATAGTGTCTAAATGCCATGTGGGTATTGATTGTGTGTAGGCGAGGGGTGGAGGAGTCTACAAGTTACATAGCATCTTGAAGATTTGGACCCTTTTGAGGAAATAGTGTCGAAGCATCATGTGGATATTGTTTGTTATGAGGGTTGTGGGGAGGGATGGAGTACTGGAGCTGTCTACAAGATGCATAGCATCTTGAAGACATCTTCAAGACATCTTGTAGAAATATTTAAGAAAAAATGAGGCTTATCACATACTTGTCCCACACTCCTAGTGCCTGTAAGACATATCTCAAGATGCATAGCATCTTCAAGAAATCTTCAAGACGTTACAAGAATGGACCCTTTTAGTACATGTTGTGTCCAAGCGACATGTGAGTATGGATTGTTATGAGCAAGGGAGGAGTCTACAAGATGCATCGCATCTTGAAGACATCTTGAAGAAATCTTCAAAAAAAAATAATGATTGTGGTAGAAGGCTTATCACATACTTGTCCCATCTCCTTGAGGCATCTACAACTCCTAATGTATGTAAGACATATCTCAAGATGCATAACATCTTGAAGACATATTGAAGATATCTTAAAGACGTTACAAGAAAAAATAAGGCTTATTCCATCTCTCCCCTAGTCCTAAGATGCATAGCATCTCCTTGAGACATCTACCTTATCTCCTTAAGAAGACTGCAAGACGTCTTCAAAATGTATAGCAGATCCTTGAGCCATCTTCAAGACATCTTGAAGACGTCTATAAGATGGCGCTAGAGAGTGTGTGTGTGCAACACATGTGACCCCCCTGTGTATAACAAGCTTGTGATACCCCCTCCAACACTTACCTCCAGCAGTAGATCCACAGAAGCAACACAACCTTCTTCCATCACACTCACTACTCGAATGAAGAGGGGAGATGGACTTTGCTAGTATAAAACCCTGTATGTGGGTGAGGGGTGCGTGTATGTAGGCGAGGGGTACAGGGGAGGCTGTATACGGAGAGGTTGGCGACCCTTTTGGAGGAAATAATGTCTAAATGCCATTTGGGTATTGATTGTTATGAGCAAGGGAGGGTTTACCCCTCCATTTCTCCAACATTATATGTCGCTGCTCAACAGCCATTTCTACTCATTTGGCTGCCATCTCCCAAGGTGAGTACATAATTCTCTTGCACAGTCTACACCATCATCACCTCAATTTGTTTGTTAAATCATATGTCATAATCACTACACCTTCACACGACATACACTCAAGCATCCATACATACATACATTGCTGTAAACTCTGTAGTACAGAACCAAATAATGTATGCAAACAGTTATTAACAACTGATTCATTTTTGTTGATGAATGTAATTTCACTTGTGTTCTCTAAGCAAGAAAAACAAACTCGTTGTTTTATGGTTTATTTTGTGTGATTAAAGGAATTAAATGTGTGAGTGAAATATTTTATTATAGTTTTGAATGTACTAATTTCAACATGTTATGGACCCAGGATATTTTTGAGTGAATAAATAATTGTTTATCTACTATTTCAAGACATAATATGTAAATGTTAGAATTATGGCCAGTCATGCACCAATTAGAATTGAACCATTGGGTAAACATAATTTTGATACATGGAAAATTCATGTAGAAGCAGTTCTAGTTAAAAATGATTTTTGGGATTGTGTAAGTGGTGCTAAAAGTCGACCTACTGGAGATGAGAAATAAATTAAAAGCTGGGACATTGAGGATAGAAAGGCAAAATCTGATTTGATACTAAGCCTTCATGCATCTGAGTTAAAACAGATAAAAAATATTGTGCAACCTCACATGATGTTTGGAAAAAATTGCACACAATATATCAATCAAAAGGACCAGCACGTAAAGCCAATCTTCTGAAGCAAATGATTTTGGCAAAGATGAAAACTGGGGAAGATGCCAGAGCACATGTGAATAACTTATTTGATCTAGTTGACAAACTAAAAGATCTTGGTGTAGAAATCAATGACGATCTTTCGTCCATAATATTACTCTACAGTTTACCAGAAGAATTTGAGAATTTTAGGTGTGCGATAGAATCCCGGGATGAATTACCAAAACCAGATTCTTATAGGATAAAAATAGTCGAAGAAAGTGATTCAAGAATTAATAAGTTTTTTAAAAGTCAAGATACTGATGAAGTTAAAAATAGAGAAGGTGTTGTATTTCAGGCACACAAAAGAGATAGGCCTATACGCTGTTTTTCGTGTGGACTTCATGGTCACATTGCAAAATTTTGCAGGAAATCTCAATATGAAAGAAATAAAACAACTTGGTGTACGAAAGGAAGAGAAGCATACGAGAGTGATGTCAACACTGAACATAATGCATATGATTTTTCTGCTGAAGATGAAAGTGAATCAGACTTATTATTGAATGCAAGTCTGGAAGAGAGTATATAATTTATTGTTGACTCTGGAGCCACTGATCATCTTATTAATTCTATATATGACAACTTACTTAGTGATGTGAAAATATTAAATCCACCATTGAAAATATGTGTAGCTAATGGTGAAATACTCTATGGCAAAAAGAAAGGAATACTTACTGGTTTCACCAAGTTCGGAACTGAAGTGAGAATACACGATATTCTATGTGTCGAAGGAATAGAGATATTTGCCATAAGTAAAGAAAAATGGCTGAAAAAGGAATTACTACAAGCTTTGATTCAAACAAATTCTAGATCAGAAAAGAAAATAAGTTAAAATATCTAGGAGATTTTACACGATTGTGCGAAATTGAAATAATGACAAAAAGCTGTTATAGTACATTTTCATTGTGGCATTAAAGACTGGGTCACGCTGGAATATAATCAGTTAAAAAACTCTCATCTGCTGGAAAAATTTCTCTATGTTCCACCTCTAATATGAAATAATGTGTTGCTTGTATTGAAGGAAAAATGACTAGAAAACCTTTCAACGGAACAAGAAAGAGAGCACAGAAAGCATTGGAATTGATACATACAGATGTATGCGGACCCATTTCTCCTGATACCATGGATGGCATGAGATACTTCATAACGTTCATTGATGATTATTCTCATTATGCAGAAGTACATCTAATGAAGAACAAGAGTGATGCTGTGATATTTGAAAACTTTGTGGCAAGAACGTCAAACAAATTTGGCTATAACATTAAAACAGTTAGGCTTGATGGAGGAACAGAGTATGATAAGATACAGAAAATACAGGGTGGCCAAGAATAAGTGTTACAAATTGATAGGGATGGTAGATGTGCATGTTTGGAACATATTTGATTAAGGAACCCATGTCCGGAAATGCATCCTTATACCTGCAATGGTGCACCAAAGTAACAGGGGTAGGCAGGCAACCTGGCGACAACAAGCCAGTGAAAACATCTGTTGTGTTGTGTTATGTAC